>OZ023142.1:4724738-4928677 GCA_963675895.2 Styela plicata
TATTTATCTCTGTTTACTTGTACAATCCTCGTCCTCATTCGGAAAGTTATCGTATATGACGTCACAAACTATAACGGTCAATGCTGACTTGCATTTTGCAATTGCTTAGCCCGTTAGCTGTACCACCCGCTCGTATGAAAATCTTACCTGAAATTGGTGAAGGCAAAGTAAATGGCAATTAGATCGTGGGTGATTAGGCCGAGATTAAGCAAGGTAAGATATTATGTAAGCTATATTTAATGTGCCCTGTCGGTACGGGCTTTACGTTAGAATAGTCCTAACGTATTTCCTGCGTGTCGTAAGAGATGACTTAAATTAAGCAAAGAAGTGATAACGTTAGATGGTTTTACTATCACCAAGGGCAGGTACCATTCACTGCACTTCACCATGGTGGTTCCGTTCGAGATGCTTTCTGTCAAGAGTGCAGTTGCTGGTACTAACTTGTATCGTTTAGTGGTGCTTTACTATTGAATGGCTGTTGGTTGGTTCCTTTATTGATAAGGTAACTTACTGTTTCTGGCCTCGCTCGGTGGGAATTTCAATAAAAAATGCTAGCTTATAAGACTTGGTTCCGAATTGTCCTACAATTTTCTTCCTAACATTGACCTAATCAGAAATTTTGCCAAGCATGAGCTACAGATGGACCACGTCTAACTTAGCCAAAAAAGGATTGTAGCCTACTCCCAGTCCTCCATGAATCCTCCTCGGCCTATTTAGTAAATGAAATCGCGGAAAACTCAAAAACAAAACTTTTGACTATTCATTGGACTTATTTTAACACTGTGAATTTGAGCGATTCTATCACAAACGCTCAAGCTGCACTGTTGGACACGGCAATAATGTATTGCACTGTCACAGTCCCACGAATTGTCAGTTGTCTCCACAGCTGGTAGTACGGTACGCTACGTTTGAATTTTCCGGTACGATTCATTTTTCAATTTTCTTACTTGGTACGGTACTGTACGAAGTTCGATATTCACTTCGTACCGTCCTGTACTCTTTTTCGTACCTCCGCATTACACCATATTCTTCTCAAATGAATTAAAAAAAATAATTTCAGTCAACATCTATGTCATTTCATAACGGTTTCGCATATAATATAGATTGCGTCTATCAAAGAATCTTTTAAGCAAAGAACAATTTTAAAATGAACTAGAACTGTGTACATAATACTACGGAGGCTTTCGCATGGTCATGATATACACTGTCATCACTGGATCTTCCATGAGTACTCTTATATTTTCTAAGAGATGTCTTATAGCATACAGACATCTGAATCGAGATTCTAGCTGATAAATAAAGTCATGCAAAAATAAAAGTTCACCTTTCAAGATATTAAATCAGGTCATGTATACTACCGCTATAATCCGAAGAATTCACATATACACACGGGACTGTATCAAATCAGTTTCAAACATATCTTTACATGGTTTTTGATCAAATCAATGACGTATTCATGCGCCATACATGTAACAGACATGATGGGGAGTCTTGAAATTGCAATTGGAATGTTTCTTTCAGTACTATCTATGTCAAATCAATTGCAAATCATATATTTACACTTTTTTGATCTACCCAATTATATATGTATGACCCATACATGGGACAGACATGGTGTGGAGTGCTAAAATTTTATTTGGCTTCATTCATTTACATTCTTTTTGCTTTTTGATCTATCCTATGATATATGAGAGGCCCATTTTGGTTTATTCATCTCTGGACTGTTTCAAATCAGTATGAAAGACCATCTTTACACTTACACTTTTTGATCTATCGAAAGATGTATATGCATGGACCATGCATGGGACAGGCACGGTATGGTGTATTGAAATTATTTTGGGGTTGTTGATCTCAGGACTTTGTCAAATCAGTGTCAAAGCCCATCTATACACTCTTTTTGATCTATCCCATGATATATACATGAGCCATGCATGGAACAGCCAAGGTAGTGTGTCTTGAAATTATATTTGGCTTGTTCATTCCAGGACTACGTCAAATCAATATCTAAGCCTATCTATACACTCTTTCTGATCTACCCGATGATATATGTGTGGGCCGTGCATGGAACAGACAAGATTTGGTGTCTTGAGATTATTTTTTGTTCATCCATCTCCGAACTGTGTCACATCAGTGCCAAAGTTCATCTTTACACTCTTTTTGATTGACCCAAAGATATATGTATGGGCCGTACCTAAATGCTGGCATAATAAAATTATAGAAAAGTTCTAGGTGGATGGATCAAGTCTAGAATAACTACTACCCATCGCCTTCAACAAACATCTTTCCACGTCTTTATGAGTATTCTGAGCCCATGTACGGGCCATACACGATACTGATATGACTACAAATAACTATACTTAAACAATTTTTGTATCAGAAATGTCGAATCAATCTTAAAATTCATCCTAATGCGTTCTTCAACTAATTTTAGAAATCATACATAGGTCATACATGATGCTAACGTAAAAGTGGGATTCTACAATTTTTTAATATGGTCCCAAGTTTTTTTTAAAAAATCACTGAACCTAGTCATACATCTCAGGTATAGTACAAAACAATGTTTTATCTGAAATACCAATAATAAAACGAACTTGAGCTCTGTAATCATTTCAGCGCAGCAAACCGAAACAATCAGACTGAGCGCTCCACGTTTGTGCTGGCATGGCTACAAATAACTATATTTAAACCAATTTTTTTGTGTCAGAAATGTCGAATCAATCTTGATATTCATCCTAACTCGTTTTTCAACCAATTGTAGAAATCACCCATGGGCCATACATGATGCTAACTTAAAAGTTCTTAAGTTTTTGAATAGGGTACCAAGTTTTTTTTAAAAATCACTGAACATACGTCTCAAGTACAGTACAAAACAATGTTTTATTTCAAACGTTCTAATGAATGTTCTTTGATTGTTTGAGCTGAATTAATAGTCATGAAATAGCTTTTGAACTGACAAAACTGGTCAACTTGCAGCTCATATATCGTAAAAACAAAGGTACAAATCAAGATCATGTGCAGCATAACTTCTTCACTGGGTCTTTGACTATGACCCAACACACATAGAACGCTTTAAAGCTTCCTTGCAAAAATCTCTTTGAATCCCAGAAAAGTTTTTTGGTTGGATTTCGACTAAAATATCCAGAATCCTTAAACAGGGAATGGAATAAAACGTTTTCAGCCGTACAGACCTTCTCACTAAGATTTTAGAGCACTAGACCTTGCAGCTTTGATGCTGGAGCCAAAAAGTATATGGTAACTAGCACTCTCACAAACCTCGTCACGTGACTATGTGATCATAATGAAATGCACAATGCTTTTGCAGGACAAGCTTTCGGAAAGTGAAGCATGTGTGAAAACATAGTAAAAGGGTCAATGAAGAACTTATGTTGCGTACTTTTCGTACTTAAGGTCCTGTTTTTCAGATACAATCATTTGTAAGGGGCCTAATAGACTGTCAAAATTTACTTCTATGTTAGCATAATGTATGGCCCATGTATTAATTCTAAAATTGGTTCGACATTTTAAGATCTGATACAAAAATGGTTGAATTATAGTTATTCGTAGTCATATCAGCATCATGTATGGCCTGTACATCAGTTCCATGCATGGACCATACATATAGTATTGGGTGGATCAAAGTGTGAAAAGATAGGGTTAGATACTGATTTTACATAGTTCTGGGATGGATAACCCGGATATAATATATAAACTCCGTGCCTTGTCTTCCACATGTATGACCCATACATATATCCTTGAGTAGATCAAAAAGAGTGCAAGGATGGGCTTTGGTATTGATTCAACACCGTCCTCAGTTGAATAAACCAAATATAATTTCAAGGCGCCATATCTTGTCTGTTCCATGCATGCCCCATGTATATATCATTGGATAATCAAAAAGAGTGTAAAGGCGGACTTTGACACTGATTTGACAAAGTTCAGTGATGAATAAGCCATATATTATTTCAAGGCACTATAGCTTTCTTCTTTCACATGCATGGCCAATACATATATCATTGGATAAATCATGAAGAGTGTAAAGATGATCTTTAATACCGGTTTGACACGGTCCTGAGATGAATAACACAAATATAATTGAGAACTCAATACCTTGTCTGTCCCTTGCATGGGCCATCCATATATCATCGGGTAGATCAAAAACAGTGTAAATATATGCTCTGATTATAAATATATGCAACTGATTTGACATAGTCTTGAAGTAAATATTCCAATTGCAATTTCAAGACTCCACATCATGTCTGCAGGGCGCATAAATATGTCACTGATTTGACCAAAAACCATGTAAAGATATGATTTGAGGCTGATTTGATAAAATCCATTGTGTATATGTCATTTCTTTGAATTATAGCCTTACTATGCATGTCCTGATTTAATATCATGAAAGGTGAACTTTGATCTTTGCAAACTCTGTTTGTCAGCCGAATCTCGATCCAGAAGTCTGTGTGCTGTAAAAAATCTCGCAGAAAATATATGAGTACCATGGAAGATCCACTGATCATATAATATTTCGAATAATTGTACTATATATTTATCTTTTTCTTACAGTAACGCAAAATAAATGCAGAATAGAGCTAACGTATTTCTTGCGTGTCGCATAAGGCGACGAAAGGGAAACGAAGATGTGCTAGTTGTTTTTACCCTCGTTCAAGGCAGATACTAGTCACTGCACTTGAAAGTGATTCTGCGATGAAAGTGATTCAGTTTCATTTAGAATGTTTTTCGCCTGGCGTGCAGTTGCTGGTTAGCTCTTCACCATTCCGTGGCCATTAGTTAGTTCTTTTCTGCACTGCTTAAGGCCTTGTTTGAGAGAAAAAGTTATTGATTAAGATTAAGTTTAAGTTTATTTGTTCTTAACTATCCCTCACTCAGGTAGATTACTTTGAGTTACTTTGTCCTATACCAGCACCTGTTTAGCGGCGAATAATGGTTAATGCTGTTGGAAAGACATGACGAACCTACCTAAATTATTACACCCACGGTTGGATTAACGAGTCGGAAGTCGAAACCGAAATCTCAACCGTGCCAACATATTAAATTGATTAAAAACATGAAAATAATTAATCAGTATAATACGATCGCCGCATTCCATAATTTCGAACAAGCTAATTCGACCAGAGAAAATTGATTGAATTCCGTAGTGTGTACTTTGTTGTTATGTTTTAGAATTTTGAATGAAATCAGATTCCTTTTGAATATGAATTGGAAACCCTAAGGTCGTTGGATATTAAGGTAATTTGGGTAATTTCTGTGTAGAGATGTCCTTATCCGAATAGTCAGAAATTCTAGAATTATAATTAAAAGTGATGTCATTTTTCGATTATTCCCAAATTAATTTATTTAGCAGTGAAATCATGATGTAGGCAAATTTTTTTGCGTTGAAAAATTTGACATATCGTATATAAATATTTTGCAAAGCTTGCAGATTTATGATCAAATATATATAAGCACTTTCGCTTATCTGAAATGTTGAAACATTAGTATTTTAAATCATTAAATTAAAACAAATGCACTTTACTAACCAAGGGTGTTTCATGTAGCAGGCAATTGAAATATTATTCTATTTGTTATCGGTAGTGAATTTTGAATTCAGTTTCAACAGAACTAGAAGAACACACAATTTTGTCCAACTTGAATTTGGAGAAAGCAATGGAAAATATCAAAATGTACCTGCACTAGAACCTTCATTGTGTTGCTGAAATAAACTACGATCTGATATACAGGGGGATTCGAGGCCGTGGGCCTGTTTTTTGTGAAGTTTCAGCACAGTGAAATAATAAAACCAACAAAGTTTACATCAAATTGAACGTTTGGATTCTGAACCTAATATTCTCAAGGATTTGTGGGGTATGGAGGGATTGGAGTTTGACGTAATACCGGTACACGTTTTCGCAGGTTGCGTTTTTCATTAAGGTTTTATTATAACCTTGCTTTTATGCTAGCGAAACGCTGCGCGTGCATTTTTTTGCGTTTTCAAAAGCAACTGAACGATTTGCTATACCAGCTAACAGGGAGGACTAGTTTCGTTGCGTACATTTGCGCTTTTTGGACATGTGAACACAACAAACGCAAAGCAATGCAGACGCGTATTGCCGTTTCTGTTTTGTTACCCGAAACGCAATGCAATGTATCGGTAAGACTATTTACGTGTATTCTGGCCTTTATTTCTGTCAACTTACAGTTCTTACTTGCATAGCAGATGACACACGAGGAAGACAATTCTCCCAATCAGAGATTTTATTTTGTCAAGAAAGACCCACAGATGAACCGCACATTATCGGCGAAGTCCATCAGTGACAGGAAATCTTTGGTGAGGAAATTTCCGAGTTTAGTTCAAGTATATAGTTTAAAACCAATTATAGTTCACGTTTGGACCAACACTCGATTCTTGATTTTGAATCCATTTTCGCCAAAGTCCGCTTTAATAAAATGAACGGATAAAACTGCGAAATTATTTCTAACAAATATAAATTTTCATTCAACTATATTATATATAAAATTATTTTCTAAAGAAAAATGAAACAACTAAAGTGATGCAGTCCCATTAACTCTCAAGAACTCAGCATTACGATATCTACGTAAATTCTTGACTCGCTTTCAAGCAATAAGATTGATGTTTTTACGTTTGAAACGATTGCCCATGCGTTGCAATGTTTTGTTTGTATTTAACCCTGCATATATAGAATGTACGTGCACAAGACGGAAGCGGTAATCTACGATCAGACCTGTCAGAAACTTTATTTAATTGGACAAAAACGATGATCATATCAATTTTGAAAAAGTCAGTTAGTTCGGAAATTCATGTCAACGGAATAAAAAAAAATTGATTTTGAGCGCATCAGTTATTAAATGTCGTAGTGCGTTGTAGCTCTTTAGTCAGCAATAATATTTTACCAACCGTGAATCACAACCTGGTGTGTACAATGTCTTTGATCCGAATACGTTTGATTTAGGAATTTTTTTTTCTGTATTTGAGTATTATGAATAGTTCTCTTATACTATGTATATGAAATTTACAGATACGAATGACGACAAAAATGTTGTGCAGAGTAGCAACACGAAAATGCGTAGTGATATCATTTTTAATTATGGGCATGATCATGATCAGCGCAAGTTGGAGATTGAGTTTATTGACCCGAATTGTATCTGCAAATCGTAGTAAACTTAACCAGGAGAACGTCGTTAGATTCACTACCACTGCTGAGTCTGATCATATTTTTCGACACGAGTTAAGAAAAATTGTACAGGTTGTGAAGGCGCCAGAACTTATGAAGGACGTAGATGAGATCAAGCCTCTTACAACTTATGTTTTAGAGCCTGTGTATATTTTGGCAGATGCTGACAAGGAAAAATGTAAGTTTTTTCGTTTCAGTTTTCTATTGAGCAATATTATTTTATTGCGAACTTTGTGTAGGTATGGCAATGCTTCAAGCTAAATAAATGCCCCGAGGTAAATAAAGTCAAATAGATTGCACATTAATGAAGTAAACGAATACCGGTTTGTTTTATTTTAATCTGGTTGCGCAACATGGAATTGCAGTTTGCATAGGAATGCAATTGATTCTTTCGAACTTTGCAACAAATACCACCTGTCGATAATGTCAGTCTGACCTCGCGGTGTTTTCTGTTCAGCCCCGCAGAATTTTTTGGTCGAACATGTTTTGTTAGGTATTTGTCAATGATCGATCGCGTCTTCAAGACTCATGCTTACAAAATAAATTTGCAAACTGGGGATTTTCGTCGTAATATTTAATCGTGCACCTGGCTGAACTATATATATATAATGGACTTATTTATTGTAATAAAGCAAGGACACGTCAATGTTAACTTTACCCGAAGATGATTACAGCCTTAAGGCAAGTAAAGCAATGTACATACCGAATCGAAATGAGTTAGTCCGTTTGTTGAGACCTAATCAAGAAAAATATAGAGGTGATCTAATCTCTCAAAATATCCCAAAATTAGGGTGAATTTGTGCGAAAATGTTCCCAATTTTTCTTGCGCTCATTACGGAATTTGTGTTTGACATCTTTCCTTGGCAAAATTGGCTAAGTGATAAATTGAATTGCGGGGATTTGCGGTGGATTTCTTTATTTTATCCTTGGGGTACTTTTCTAATTCATTTTGCCTGTTCTATTCTTCTCCTGATTTCACAAAATATGCTGAAAATTTCGTGCAATGCTCGGATAAACTTCTTACAAATATAAAACCGCCAATATACCTAATGCGACAAATCAACTTGCCACGAGGATTCGAAAAAGGCGTTTTGCTCAAATATGAAAAAATAGGGCTTTATTATGAGAGTATCTCCGAATGTGGAAAAGTACAACCTGTTGAACACATTCTCAATGATTGTATAATACTAGGTCCACCGCGTAGTATCACAAATATCGGGATAAAATACTAAGTGATTATCCACTGAATTACAATATTTAGAAAAAATATTTAGTGTCCACTTGTATTTCCATTTGCAACCTTGGACTTGGAGCTGGTTTCTGCACTATCGCACACTGCGATCGTGGTTCGTTATATGGTTGAGCCATATTCTTTGCTTTCCTTCCCACAGCATAAAAAAAAAATCTTGAAAGTGCTCGTATACGAAAGTAGAAAAGGACCTCAATACAACTGTTTTGAGTATAATGGTCAATATCAACTAAAATGCAATTGAGAATTTTGCGGGGGCCGACTCTCTAATCCATACCCACCACTCAACCTGGGTATGCCAAGTCAAAAAGATCATATCTTTCCAACAACTTTAACGGTGATCAGGTGCAATGAGCGGATATAAAAAATAAAACAGTAAAACTATCGGTAGATTACCCAATTTCAGGGCTATACAGATTTTTCAAAACATCGCTGAAGCCGAGGATGCTCGTCAGTAGCGTATTCGGAGAAAATTACAATCGCAAACATGATGATTTAAATTGTAAATATTCCTTTCTAATGATGTTACACTCAATTGCAATAAAATATCTGCTGTTATCAATTTTGTCAGCGATTATTTTGCTTTATCGACAATGAATATATTTAAAAAGCATAAATAAATATATATATATATTATAATGGGCAGCAGAATTTCTCGCAAAGTAGTGGATTTGCAGTTGAGTATTGCCAATATTGCATAAGAGAACAAGTAGCGGCATTGTTTTATTGTACGTAATCTGAACTCGAAGGTTTTTGCTTAACATCCTTATATTTTGTAACATATTCTGTATGTGAATGTTGGAATTATATCGTTATTTTGCTAGTAGTTTCGTCAATTTTTCTACCAGCCTCTACGCTTTTTGTTTTCGATGTATTTAAGCTAGCGCGGACTCACGGACGAGAAAGTTTCGAAATAAAATTGTACGGGTAGTATAATATACAGTGTTGTATAAGTAATATCTTTGTCCTGAGTTTCTTCCTTATGACATTTCATGAGCAAAACCTGTGCCGCCTTCCACTATATTCCATTTCCCATATTTTGTCAAGCATTACCTGCTCCACAGATGAACCTCTGTTCTGCGGCGTCGATGCATTGGTGACTCGACTTACAAAAGGTATTTAAACTTTTTGTTCTGGCGGGGAAAAAAACGAAGCGTTCGCCTTTCCTTGTTTTGCACAATATTCAAGGGTAATATATGGTTTTACGCGGAAACGCCAAGTGTCATTTCACTTTTCTATTTGTAAATATTCATACCACATACAAGTCTCTAATACGTGAGTTGTCGGTCCATTTTCTTACAATTGCTTGGAAAACTTGCAAAGACCTATAATATCAGGGGCAACCCTAACCAAATATGAAAATTTATATAACTCAAGAAATATGTTGAATTTGAAAACTACTCGTAAATTCTCTCTGATCTTCCTTGTGACATAGTGCATACGTGTAATATTGCATGGTTTGAAGATTTTTTATAACGAGTCGATCGTCATGCTATTAATTGATAGTTAAAACTTGATTTTGGGTCAGTTCATTGTTCATATCAAACTGGTCAGCCTTTATAAGAGTCATTTTTATTTTTTGTTACTTTGTTACTTACTTTTTTTTTATTAAATTCATTCATTGAATTCATTAAATGCAACCGACGACTGGAGGTTGGACAAAATATTTCATTTGATTCGCGATATTCTAAACATAAATTATTCGATTCGTTTTCCGCAGTTATTCGAAGTGAACAAAATGATAATTGTGAATGAGTTTGTTTATTATATGAGTTCCGACTTGAATATTTGATTCGGGAATATTATTTTATTCGACTATGAAATCCAGATATTTTCAATTTGGCCACCTTTACCGGCGGCTTATAGTGGAGATTCCATACCGTACGGAACTGCAAAAAGGTGTGAAAATTAGTCACAAACCTGGACGATGGCAAAACCAACCAACATTTCACTCCAATCTCCACTCACTCAAAAATTTTATTTTGTCAATTATAAGTCACAAATGGACCGTGCCACAACGGCGCGATCCATCAGTGACTTTTTCTCAACAAAATATTTTCAGGAAAAGTTTTTCCGACTGGGTTAGTTCATGCAGTACCTCTTACAGCTTTCTTCGCCACTCTGGTTCATCCACAGGAATAACGAGAAATATGCTTAGCCGAAAACCTTCGAAACTTGTGTCAATGCGAAAGGTCGTGTTCGTCATCTGCTTAAGCTGTTTTCCCGGCTCCCACCGGATGAAAATGAAATCTTATCCTAAAGCAGTCGCTCCTTTTTATCATTACAGTTCGTTGGTCAGCAATCAACATGGTGAAATCAGCAGTTCCAAACAAAGACAGAAGAATAGCGATACGTGATACTTGGGGAGTGGAAATCAAAAATGGAATCCGCATAAAAACAGTCTTCATTCTGGGCACAGTGGAAAATCAAACTAAGCAGGAAGAAATTGTGAAGGAATATGATAAATACGGAGATATATTGCAAATCAACATTCCCGACGATTACAAGTAATGTTTCGATTTTGGCAGTGCTTATTATTTTGTGTGACCGATTGATGATGACGATTTATAATATCATTGACGTAGCAAGTTTGGAGCGGTGCTAGTAGGCCAGAAAACTGCATGCATTTATTATCTTTTATTTGAGAGAAAATGCAAATATAATAATTGTGCTCACCGAGAATATCCATTCCCTTGCCCAAATTATCTGGAATTATGATTCAACATTCCTATTTTTCGGATTACCTATACGTCTCGCGGGAAAATCTTGTTATATTTAACGATGGTATATTTGCGGTTAAAATGTGTTTCATTTTTGAAATCTTCCATATAATTATATGTGTTATCCTATTTCCCTTTTCACCTCGATAAACACACGAACAATTTCACATTGACCATTGATATTTTAGGGAAAGGGTAACGGTTCTCTAAAATTGAACAAAGTTAATCAAGTATGAAAAATCGAACTACCAAAACATATTTGACAAGCATGTCTTACAAATGAACAAATAGCTGAGCGTAAAATTCATCTATGGGACAAGCATAGATAAGCAACAAAGATAATGTAATAAACACAACTTCTAATGGAAGTTGGTATAAATATAAAGAAAACTGCGATTTTAGTATGTTCTATGTGCTACTTACATACATACTCTTAAACGTGAATACCCCTCTCATACAGCGCTTGATAAAATCACATTATCGAATCCCAATAGGAAATTTCGTTCTTTAAAGCATGAGCAACAGACGGACAGTAACGTCAGTGACTACCCATACTTGACAAGATATGTAGTCGAAACACACAAAAGATAGGTTGATTATAAATATATCACTATATATATATATATAGTGAAACATGCAAGAATTTGTGAATATAATTTCAAGTTCAAATATTAAAATAGGTACTAAACACACCCTCTAAAAATTTACTTGGTTATGGTTTTCAAATGTTCAAATAGTTCCCTGTTCGTTGGGATTTGGGTTATCGTGCGCTAGTATGTTTCTTTTCTGGTGATACCATTGAAATATGGGGACCCATAAGAAATCCACGCATTCACGAATATTTATTGAAAAATATTTGTTGAGTTCGGCCTGGTTATGCAGAAATGAAGTGACATCGTTTCGAACCAATACTTTGTAGAGTCGAATTCAATTTGACAAACAACAACAGCGTGTCTGGGACTACGTAAATTTTTGACGCCGAACTCCATTATAAAAAATATGTTAAGCATGAGCCTTAGATTAACTATGTTTTACGGTTGTCAACCATTATTATCCCGTGCTTCATACTCATATACTTAAAATACGTTTCAACATAATTTTATATTAGTGTCAATGTTTTCAGAATATTTGACTTCATAAACTGTTTAAATACTGAGTTAGTATGAAGTACAGGATAATAATGGATTACTAATACTAAATACGAGCATAACGCAACATGTCAGAGCAAATGCGACACTTATCGTGGACTTATCATCACGTGGCATGAAATAACGCCTTTAATACTTCAAAGAGAAGTCGATATAGGTGGCTTTTCTCTTTTATATCGTGGATTTGTCATCACGTGGCATGAATTACCGCCTTTCAATACTTTAAAGAGAAGTTGATATTGATGGCTCTTCTATTTTACGTAAGCATTTGTTTCCAACGGCCAATCAGTTCTTTAAATGTTATCTTGTATTTCTATATCAAATTTATTTTTTCTGTCTGTTTAGACATGTACCTGATAAAGTGGTTGCCGGAATGCAGTGGGTTTCCGATGTCTTTCCTGGCGATTGGTTGTATTCATCAGCAGATGATGACATCGTTTTACACGTACACAATTTCATTCGATATATCGACAACACAATTTTGCACGGAAGTAATGATGTGTCTAGCTACACCTCGACGGAAGATCTTCCGATATTGTGCGTTTATAGTTATAACAGCAAAGACATCCCCGCAAGAAACGAAAAAAGCAAATGGTTCATGCCAAAAAAAATATATCCCCCACGTAAGTGGCCACCATATTGTCGAGGGGGTTGGTACACATCACCAGTTTCAACTGCAAAGAAACTCTATTTCGTATCACGTAGATCGCGTTCTTTATATCTGGACGATGTTTGGATCACTGGCTTGATGAGAATAAAAATGTTATTTATGTTTACTGATTTGCCGCAGAATCAATTAATAGAACATGGAATTATCCCGGCCCCATTATCGCTCCGAAACGATATTCAATTGCAGAAAGGCGAGGGCGAAGAAGATCTTGAAAAAGTATTAGTCAGTCACGTGTGGGGAAATATAGAAGGAAACAAAATTGATGTACCGGAAACTATAAGAAACATTTGGAATGTATGGTCCGTGGAACAAACTAAACCGAACACGAATAGAACTCAAATATCAGAGAAACCGACTTGATCATTCCACGTTATAAAAAACAAACACTGACCAAAATGGTTTTAATTTAAAAATATTGGGTGCATCTGTGAACATGTTTGACAGAACGAAACTGAACCACTCAAAGAAATTTTCACCAAGCATATTCTGTTAAGTATGAGTCGCCGATGGATCGCGTCGCCGAGGCGCGGTCCGTCTGTGGCTTATGCTTGACAAAATTAAATTTCTGCTCGGGGAATGAGAATAATTTGGCTAAAAGCTGATGGACAATAGCGTTTGCTAGATAGCGGGAAATTATTTTATTCTTAATCCATTTTATTGCGTATTGTTTCATAGAAATTGCAACAACGTTTTTGCTTAAACTGATTGATGGAACATTAGTCCAACTTGTTGCTTTCAACGTATAATTCTGTGGTCACACGTCGGGTGGACAAAACGATTGGAATAATTTTTCGAATCCTATGTAAAGAGTAATTATTGCATTTTATAGTGAAAACTGCCCTCGGTACTGAAGATAAAGAACTCGAAATTATAACTACTTGAACACTGTTAATGATATAGACGTATTAAAAGATGCAATATACTTTCAATTAACACTTCATCCTTAAAGGGCAGAAATAAATTTGGCCATAATAATACATAAAAGCAGAAATAAATCGATAATATTTATGCTGTATTTTGCCCTTAAAATATGAAAATACATCTCCATTTTCCCATGAACAGTGAACAAGTGATTTGATTTAATTGGTCTTCAAATTGACTCGAATCACCGATTTTTTTCTTTAGCCTTAATTATATAACATCTCTTCTAAGTAATATTTATTTCAAAGAGTAGTCATGTTATGATTTGAAAGGCATTATTTCTTCACTGGTCTGGTTAGAGGAAGATTCACGTTAGCATTTTGTCAAGTATCATAACGAGATTTTCATACCAAATTACCGAAAAGTTTAAATGAAAAATGAAACGATTTCTGCGTCGTTATGTATTTGATTTGTCAATACGGATGTCCTTACCCGAATAGTCGTGTACCCCGTTTTAAAACAATTTCAGTTTTCTGTAGTTGTAGAATTGTAGTTGAAAATAATTACGCTTTTCGCCTATTCTAAAATTTGCAGTAAAATAAATAAATATATACATGACCACATTTTGTAGTATAATCATGATATATGCCAAGTTTTACGTTGAAAAATTTGACATATGTCACGGCTTTGCTGTAAAATGTGGTCATATATGAGCGTTTTTTATCTGCACTGTTGCTACTTTTTTTCTATTTATATAGTGACTTTTTGAATGTAGTTTGAACTATAAAGATTTACTAATTTAACAGATGTATGCATACTTCAGTTATCTTGGTCCTAGAAGAAAAAAATCGTGGGCAGCGAGTTTGTAATTACTATACTAAACGGAAAAAATTTGTGTAATACAATTTTATAAAATACGACTTACTGATGGATGGATTTCCAACTGTAGCACAGAATGAATATTTTAGTAGGGTTACATAAACAAGACTCCGTAAGTGTCGTGATTATTATTAGTTATCGCTTTGAAAATTTTTTCCAAGCATTGATTTTGAATTACTGTGAGAGATGTTTTTCACTCTGTTTATTTTTATTATTATTGTTTCTGTTTATATATTGACTATAGCACATCACATATTTGGCATTACTGATAGCAGCCTAATTTCAACATGGTCACTGAGTAAAATAGCCCTTTTATGAAAAACAAGTTAAATATTAACCATGCAGATCGAATGGTAACTTACGCAAACAACTAAACGTCCTAAACTCAAATAGGAATTTGACAAACAAATAAATGTCTTAACCTTAACGGTTTTGGAATTCACTTGGCATTGAGACTATTTTCATTTTACCCACTCCAAGGTATCGTTTCCGAAAAGCCAATAAATACTGAGAGTTCGTTTTTGTTATTTTTCTCAAATGCTTTTGAGCGCCTTATGTTTTATTCATTTTTGAAACATTCATATTGACACAGAATTTGCCATAAATTATAATACTTTAATGAACTCCACTGTAAAAATCTATTTCATGCCGAAAAATGTACAGCAAATTATTTGAAAGAAAATTGTTGTTATATGAATTATACATTTTTCCTGAATGTGAAACGACTCGAAGTAATAAATATATTATATTTATTTTGTTAAAATATTTGGTAAATCTGAAATATAAAAAATTTTCAAGCCTATTTTATAAGATTTTTCCTAATTTTTATTCTCTGGGAGAAGAAAGACGAGAATACGCTTCAATCATACGGTGACGAACCTCTCGCACGGTGCTTAGAGCGCTTTTTAGCCAGAATGTCAGTACAACTAAAAAAGAATGCTTTTCCTATTCGAGACACAATTTATATTATTTTCGATTTAGATGCCTTTGTAAGTTGCAAATGATATTTGTTGCTCCCGCCTACAAGAAAAAGATAGTATACTGGAAACCATAAAAAACCTGCTTTATGGTGATTGTGTCAATGTTTATCTGAATTCAGTGACAAAGAAGCTGTACTGCCTTACATAAAATTTGTTCCACATTTTGTGCCTAATGGCAAATTAGAGGAACATTTTTTCAAACCATATATTTTTCAACTCGTACCGATTGCCTAGTAGACCGATAACGGTCAAAATTGAAGAGGTTGAATAATGGCGTCACAAAAGCCAAAAAATGTTATTGCATATAACTTCAAAACTTTTACCTCGAAAATTATTTTAAAAAATTTCCGAGCCTCAAACCGGCTAAATAAATATAGAAAGTCACTGCGCGCTTGAATTGGGATTTCATACGTTAGCACTTAAATAGCCATTTTGCGATTTTCAATAAATAAGATTTGCGAAAGACTTACGAAAAGATGAACTTCCACATAAAAATGTATTTTTATGTTCAGCACAATTGGGATCCCCTGGCGAAAGTTTACGTCAAAAGCTTCAGTAGTAAGATAGTTTAAATATTTCCAAAAATGAGAGCCCGAAAATTATAAATTTCCGATGAAGTTCCAACATACTAAACAGGCGGTTTTCAACCACCAATATCTCGGAAATTATGCCAGTTACCGGCGCAATTTTTTCAGTTCCGTAATAGGGAAACGTTCAACTATTTTCTTATTCTGTATTGAACATGAACAAATTTTGCGAGTTTTTGTTGACATTTTCCAATTTTTTTTGTTGAATTGTCGTGAAATAACCCTGGAACATATTTTGCTGGCAACATTGGCGTTTCATTTTCATTAAGGACTATCAAAAAAGCGAAGACTCCAAACCAAAAGGTTTCATCCCTCCCACAACTTGTTGGCAAGCAGAGACAGACGTCCGCTTACGGCGATCGCTTGCTTAATCGTTCGACTGATGAAATGAGTGAGCATTGAACATAAAAAAAATAAAAAAGTCCAAGATTAAGTTTAAAATGGTGATTTCTTGAATGCTGAAAGACTCGTTTCACGCTCACACGGATACATTGGCGTCGGAATGTGTCAAATTGTAAGACGGGGGATAAAAATGGAAACTTAATATACATATGCAATCGATGTTGCGTGCCTACTTTTTTGGGCTTTTTGTTTGAATATACTCCATTTTTTGAGAAAAGCAATAGGAATAGGTAAAGTATGCTATAGAATGCTGACGACGCGCAAAATTTTTCAAATTCTAAGATTTTGGAGGAACTGCCTCTTTCTTGAAAATTAGGAATCTTCTTTTCCGTTGCCTTTGCACCAACACACGCACACGCATAAGATTAAAAAATAATTGTCACAAATTGCCATAATTGGAAGAACTTCTAACGCACAAATAACATCGCCATTTAGTGAGCTATAAGTACAAAAATGCTAACTTGTCCAACAAAATATTGGCCAAATAAGGTTGCGATGTGTGGACTGTCAACTATCGAACCGTATATATTTGGTTGTAGCTAACTTCAGCGCCCATTTCAGGTACGCCACACATAGTTATCACCCAATTACAGTTGGCACCAACGAATTTTCTTGTTGACAAATAATAAAAATCTCTTTTTATATATATATATATATTTTTCAAATAATTTACTATGGCCCGTTCTTGTATTTACTGGAGGCCTTGTAAAGTTTGTGCATCTGTTCAATGCAAGGCTGGTAGTACGGTACGAAGTTCGGTACGGTACAATTGAATTTTCGGTTACGATAGTACGGTACAATTCATTTTTCAATTTTCGTACTTGGTACGGTACGGTACGAAGTTCGATATTTATTTCGTACCGTACTGTACTCTTTTTCGTACCTTCGCATTACACTTTATTCTTCTTAAATGAATTTTAAAAAAATCCATTCAACGTCCATGCTGTATCAAAACGGAGCGCTGATAATATAAATTCTGTCTATCAAAGAATATTTTCAAACTGAAGCGCAATTTTAAAATTGTTTAAAGCGGCGCAGGTATGGCAGTAAAAAATGCAGCTAATTCACTTTAGCAGATTGAATGATCTATGTCGCTTATCAGTTTCATTGCAGTGGCGTGATCGCGTGGAAATGCATATAGGTCGCCGACTTGAGCAGTCACAATCTGAATCCATTTTCATAACGAAAGTTATGATAGCTAAATTAAAATAGACAAGATAAGCAACATTCATAATAATAAAACCACGGTGTACTTTCTGAATATACTGTAAACATCGCCGATGTGCTTTGACCTGTTTTTTTTTCAAATTCACAATGGCGTAGGAAGCAGTGCCCGAATATACCAATTACAATGACGGACCCAGGGAAAAAAATTAGGGGAGGGCACATTTTTTCCAACATGCAAACATAGGCTTTCAAATAAAAAAGATTAGCGTTTTCTTGAGAAGGAAACAAAAATACATATTTTAAGAGCGGAGAGCCGAAGGCGCGCGACAACTTTTTGAAAATTGAATTAAAACCTCTCTCCCCCATGTCACTAAGTTAACCAGTAACCACCTCTATTACGCTTTGCTTGTACTCTGACACGCAGAAGTATATTATCAGAGCAGAAACTTCAGAATATAATGGTATATTTAGGCTGCTTTGAGTTGAAAGTCATCTGAAGCTCATCTCAAGTTATATTTTGTACAAAACAACGAGGTCACGATGTAGAGAGCGAGGCATGTCGTAAATACGTCTAGCTGGTATGAAAAAATAAATAGCATTATTCAGCAATGTGAAGAGAACGTAAATTGCACCAGAAATACCAGACGCAAAAATGCACAAAGAAAGGCTTCTTATATCCATGCCTTCGAATAAAACTGTACGAAACCCACGTATGGTGCACAACGGACATTCTTTCGTCGTGAGAGAACTATTTGTGACGACGACACAATGCTGCTAATATGCTAAATAAAGTAAATATTGCTTCATGCCAGATGTTTTCGTTTAACCCACCACTATTTATCACCTCCGGTCTACCTTTGTCATATCAGGTATTATTCTATATATAAATGAGAACAATGATATTTGGGGGAAGCATAAGCATATGTCCCCCCGCCAGTTAAGCCTATGTTTTACTATCCTGGATTTTAGACCAGATAGCTTAAAACTGCATCACTTTGATCTAAGATGTTTCTTGCGGTGGCCAGATTTTACAAATAGGGCTGTTTTGGACATTGGTAGTTGGTACGGTATGAAATTGCTGCCCAACGAATCGTACCTGTTTTCGTACTGGTATGGAATTTAGTATGATAAATGAAAAATATTAAGCGAACTTAATTTCGTACTGATACAAAGTTCGGTACAATGTACAAAAAAAATAATAATATTGTAATGTACGGTGAGGAACATTTCCGAAAGGAACAGTACGAAGTTCGGTACGAAATTATTTTGCTGGTTCGAAGTACGATAAAAATTTCGTACCGAACCGTACTTCCACCCTTGGTTCTATGTCACAGTTACCGGCGAAGAGCCATGCTAAAGGGCACTTTCGGTAGTGAAACACCCAACCATCAAACCACCGCCGTCTGTGTAATACAATGGCACTCAACCGACAGAGCTGGGCAGAATAAGCTTTTTTCAGGATTTTCGAGATATTCGCTATGGCCTGTCTGTAAAGCTATGGGAGAGGGCTTATTCCAACAACCGTTAGACACGGACCTTTGTAGTGACTGGGTGTCTGTTCAACGGACAGTGAAATTTCTCTCCCTCAATCAGTAAAACATAGGAAACACGCTCTCTGATCATCAAGATGCAGGTTCAAACCCCGTGAGAGATGACGATTATATGCGAGAGGTCTGCTGGACTCTTCGCCGGTGCTTGGGGGTTCACGTAAGCGCTGCTTGCGGCTTCTTCCACCAACTAGATCCATGCAAAGGAAAAATGAGAAATATGATAATCCAAAAACCTTTACCCCGATTCGGAATTAGTATCTGCACTAGAGGTCTTAGTTCGCCATATGATTAAGCTGTATTCTCGGCTTTCATCTCCCGCAGGATAAAAATGATATCCCTAACCCTCTAGTGATCATGTTTTTCTATGTCGCTATCTTGCGGATCTGGGATTGTGACCTTGCTGACTGCTGCCGTTTGGATCTAAAGTGGGGTCCCTTGTTTTAGTTTGTTGGTTTTCTTGGTTTTTGTGAACATTTCCACGCAATGGCATCAAAACAAGCAGTTGTGAAGGCAGTAAATTGGGCACAAATGCTCGAACGTACTACAGCACAAACCAGACCCAGAATTTTAGCTTTCAAGAATAAGACCGACGCAATTTTGGCCGCCAATCTTAAAGCGAAAGAACAAGATGCAACAATCGACTGGACACATTATCAGAATGTTGTTGCCGACAAATCTTTGGTAGCGGATTTCAAACAGAAATATGAGACTTTTAAGGTAAAAATTGAACGCCTTACATAATTTTAGCCAGTTTGCCTGCAAAGTTAACGTTACCGTTAACCAGTTAACAGAAATTAAGCAATCTACATTGTTTGTCACTGCCACCTGGTCGGGTATCTGAATTAATTTTTAACAAAGTTCAAGGATACCAGTTGTATGAGTTCAAGACAGTTTAGTGACACCATGTCACTCAAATAATAATTTCTCTAGGCGTATAAGAGTAGGTCTACCGGTATGCCATAGGTACCGGTACTCCTAATGATTTTTAACTTGTGAGTATGTCAGAAATATATCCCTAAATTTTGTAAGAAAAACTTTCATTTCATTAATACACTTATCTGTACTATCAAAGACCTCCATCAAAAATGTCTCGGAACTATTAGAACTATTATGAACATGCAGACATCATCATTATTGGAGCATTTGCATTTTTCGAGAGTTTTTGAAGACTCTCGTGGGCTATAAAGGCCTTTGCAAGAGTATGGACGAGAGTGAGGCTCTCGTACTCTTAGTGTTTTTGGACCCTTGCCATGTGGGCAGAAATAAATTTTGTAGGTTTTACAACACCGAAAAACATTGTAGACCATTTAATATCGTCTATTTGTAAAAATAATGAAGTTAAGTCTAATTTAAATTGTGTATTTCGACTAGCACTCTAGTAGTCATAAAACTTCTTTCATGTGTTACACAACCGATATATACTGTATAGGGCTTGCTTTCAGCGTTCTATTGTATGCACTTCCTGCCCTGACTGTAGCAAATTCAGCTTCCACAAATAGATTCTTCTTCTTCCCCAAAATGTAAGTTTCATTTCAATTAAAAATATCCAAGGTGAGCAGGCAATATCAAATCACATAAGTCTCTTTCTCTTTGTTTTTGATGGCAATTACTTGACTGAATAGTATTTCGTTATGACTTCCTGACAATGTATTTTTTAAATTCATAAAATGTGAAATCATTGGTAATTTTGTACTTGACCCTGTCTGAAAAACGAAGCTTGAGGCAAAAAGTTATTTTAAGGTGAATACTACTGACTTGCAGGATGTTGAAATCAGGCTTGTATACAGGTATACCCATTATAGCATACTTGAGAAAACGTCTTTTCGAGTGTGAGATAGTTTTAAGATTTGTAGAGCGCTCATTGAGATACCCTATTCAATTTAGTCATCGACGTGCAAAAAAATGTCATACTTACAAATAAAACTCGCATATTTTTTTGGCCTCATATTCATGGAAAATCAAAGAGTTCAAATTCACAATCCTGGTCACGGTTTCAATCATTCTGAAATAGAAAACTATTTCTTGGCAATATTTTTCCCGACAACCTCTAGTCTAGGTCTGTTGAAGTCTACTGTTAGGCAGTCGTTGAAAGCATACTTTACATACTGATTTAAGGAGCAGAGGTAACTTTGATAGTCCATATTTTGGCATTTTTAACTAACAAATAACTACTATCCTAAAATGCAAATTCTTGCTGAATACAGACTTCTGCACTCATAAACACAAGGTCACACTTAACAAAATTCCTGATTGTGGGCATGATGAAAGCTGGCAACAGAATGTGACCGTTAATGAATGTCCCATGTTGGAACCCAGCAAAAAGTATAGCCAAGATAGATGAACGAAAAAGGTCTTGAAAGAACAATGTATGCGCCCCCTTAGCGAAGCACTGTATCAACCCACAGCCTTGGGACCATGCTCAATAATCTTAGTCCATTGGTTCCACAGTGGATGGAATGACAAGATACAAAACAAGTCTCGTAGCCAGATATAGTTGTAAATATTGTTAGCTGCATACTGTGAAATAAAATTGATTTCAGGATTGAGATAGTCCTGTTGTGTAAGCACTAAAATTTTAGATCTCCTTGGAATGATTTGTGGAATCAAAGGGGGAATCGATCTGGTTTCAAGCTTGGGGATTTTAAATGAAAAAACTAAAATTGGTGTGATCAAAGCCATTCCAGTGCTTCTAACATGATGAATTTTTGATAGGTTTGCCAAATTTCCTAGTGTTTTGATAAACGTTTTTAAAGGTCATATTTTTATGAATGGAATCCACCATTCCCAAAAAAATTTAAATTTGAAAAGATTTCCAACTGCCATAGTATTTTTTACCAATATTTTGAATGTATTTCCAGGTACCGCAACCAGTAGACAATAAATCTTCCCAGTTAGAAGAAAAGGCGAAAGCTGACAAAGCAGAAGTTACAAAGTTCAATGAAGAATTGGATGCCAAAATAAATAATCTGAGGGTCAACCTCGATCGACTTCTTGCTCTTCCTGCAGTTGAGCAACTCACACCTGATGATATCTTCGAGCACTTTCCAGAAAGACGACCTGATTATAACAAATACCCTGTGTGGCCACACAGACATCCTGATGACATGAAGAAATTCTACGAATAATGAATAAACTGAGTATTCCTGGTCAAATTTTTTTGGTAAATTCTATTCTGTCAAGTTTGGGCCAGTGATGAATTGTATCCTAATATCTAGTTCTATCAGTAGCTCATACTTGACTGAAGTAATTTTCTGATTTGGCATATCGTATAGTTCAATTTTTTCCAATGTTCCTATCGATTTCTTGGAATAAATTATTGTTTTGACTCGAATTTATTGTTCAGTATCATGAGCCGTCTAATATGTTCTGTTGGATCTTGGGGTTCAGTATTTATTAGTGGTTCAGTCACTTTAGTGAACTGTAAAGATTAGTTGATATTTCTTTCAGATTATACTTGAATAACAATTTTATTGCTTCAAGGGTTGGCCTGCAAGTAGATGTTACAGATATTTTTAACAAAATTCCATCCCATTATATTCAAAATGTATTAGCTTCATCAACTAATTTTATTTTTTTTGGTTTCAATGCGTCTTCCATATTCGCCAATTTTCTTGTAAAATGCATTCATGGATTTCATAAAACATTTCAGTCTTGCACCATCAGAGTTCAGGATATATTTTTTCCCAATCAGTCTTGCAATTTAATTTAAGTGAACAGAGTCCAACTGCTTCAGAGATATGGTTGCAAAGCCCTCCAGACTTTTCACAGATATTAGTTTATTAATCACTGCGGATTCATGCTAATATTTCACATGCAAAATTACCATTCATTGCCCAGAGATGTTCGTAAAGGTCAGCTCAGGGGTGGCCAAACTGCGGCTCTTTCAGACTTGGATTGCGGCTCTCTGATGAATTAGACATGCATATTCCTGCGGCCTTGACGAGTTGTTTGATCAGATTGTGAAACTAAGCGTTTTATCACAAGTAGTAACAATGGACTGATTGTTAGTAATAGTCAAAGTATACTCCTAAAAGTACATTATTGTACAGAAGTGGGCTAACTTGTATGGGTACTGTAGTTAAGTAAACTGTCAGATCGAAGTTGTAGGATACTTCAGGGCGGACCTAGTTTCAAGTCTTGGTTACAGTTATTATACTAATAATTGCAAAAAGAGTTTAGCAAAGAAATGTCGTGGAGGAAAAATTGCAAAAAGAGAAAGTATGAAAAAGGAGAATAGAACTTTTAAAACAGAATGGGAGGAACAGTTTGCATTCTCTGACAATGGAGGTAAACCTGTGTGTCTTATCTGTCATGTTTCGCTCAACCATTACCAAACCAGTAACTTGAAAATCCATTACGAAGCTGAACACAAATACTTTCACATCAACTACCCACCTCAGTCGGAATTACCGAGGAATAAGCTTAATGAGTTAAAATTTTCCCTAAATGCCCAGCAGAAACTGCTGAAAACATTCAGCATGGAAGCTGACACACCCACTGAACCTAGTTTCATAATATCGTGGAATATTGCCCGGTTCAAACATCCATATTCAGATGGTGAATTCATTAAGAAGAATATATCTGAGGTGGTTGTAGTGTTTGATTCTAAGAACACAAAACTTCAACGACTGATATCACATACTCCAGTTCCACGACACACAGTTGAAAGACGGGTATCTCGGATCAATGTTGATGTCGAAGACAAACAGCAAAATGACTTAATTTAGACGAGTCGACAGATGTGCAAGACAATCCACAATACGTCAGAAATGGAACCGCAGAAAGATCTCGCTTGAAAAATGGTTCATACATGTCTGAGTACAGTTGAGTTCTGAAACAAGTCCCAGAAGCAAAATACCCGAACCTATGAAAACAGCTATCCGGCTGATTTTTATTTTCGGCACAACATAGTGTTGTGAGTCATTGTATTCCGTGATGAAATTTGTAAAGTCAAAATACTGTTCAGTTTTGACAAACCAACACTTGAAGTGCTCCGAACTGCTTTAGCATCATACCACCCTAATTTTAAATATCTTGCATCCCAGGTGGAGACTCACAGAATACCAGTATACAGTATACGCAGCACTAATAATATTCAATAGCTACACTTCGTTGTGAGTGAATAAAATCCTATTTCTTATTGTGTTTGTGTTGTGGCTCTTTTAAAATTGGATTTCGTTATATGCGGCTCGAGCGTGAAGCCCACCCCTGGTCTAGCTGATATTAAATTTCATGCACAGCACTGGGATCTGTGCCAGCAAACGTGCATGGAAGTTGAATATTCTGGATTAAAGATGCGAAGGTAGTGCCCTAAAATATCTAGATGCCATTGCAACGCTTCATACAGTTTGACAACCTGCAACCACTCGTGTCATTATTGAAAGACATTTATTTGTGAGATATATTGAACAAAAATATATATCATATACATTTTCAAAACAATACAGTGCGATTACTAGCAGTGAAGATGTCAACGCAGAACAAGGCTTAAAATTATGAATGCAATGAAATGTGAGCTTGATGACATGTTTTTTTTACTAAGCACCATGTTCATGGGCCCTAAACTGTTGGATAACTAGAATTTTAATATGGAATTATCTTAAATGCTAAATTAAGGGAAGCAGCTCTAATAATCAAACACAACTGATCCCTTACTTTTAACACATCTTATCATATGGTGATGACTATGAGGAGTTACAGTTCAGCAAAAGTGATTAATGTTGTGATATCCCCACAGTGAAAAAACCACCAGTCATTGCTCCCAATTAAACAGACCACAAACCAAAACCAGAGCAAAGGCAGTTAAAAAAAACTATAACACATTTGAACAATGGACATATACGTACCAGAAAAGTTTTTGGTTGTTGTGGCCTGAGATATCAATCGTGCTGTACAATGAAACAAATGAACAGTAAAATTTTGTGGCAGGCATCGATAATTAAAATATGTAACATGCATTTCAATTAAAATTATTGTAAGCACAGAACACTGATGGACTATGCTTGTTAAAGCATTTTATTATTGTTCAATGCTTTTTTTAAATAACAAATTTTGGAACAGTTTCAAATATGATTTTATATTAAAATATGGAACATTTATATCTCTAATCGACGACGCTTCCTCAACCGGCGTTTGCTTGGATCATCTTTTTGGAATTGACAGAATACTTCAATCCAAGTACCTCTCCGATTTCATCTATTGCTTCGAGCGCCTGAAAATATTTATCAGTTGAGATATAAAGAGATGACAGGCTTGTCAGTCTCATTTAGCAACAAAAATTGGGGAAACAAAACTATCTGGTGGACTGGAGATCATCATTTCCTTTCCAACACTTTGACAAATTTTACTGTCTATGAAGTTCAGCACACTTGAAGTCTTTAATAAAATAACCACACATATGACGTTCTAGAAACCAGGTTTGCAGTATATAAACATTCCAGTTAATTCGAAGGAAGACAGAAAATGCAAGAGTATCAAAATCCGATTCGAAAAATTAGTAAGAACCCTGATCAGTATATATTAAACTTCTATTTTTGTGGACATTGGGTCTTGATGAGCCACACTGAGAGTTTTACCTTGACCAAACTATAGGAAAATATCTTGATGAAAATTTTGTATCAATGTTGGTGATTATTAAAGAAAAGCAAACCTCTTGTATCTGTTTATCGGTGTGAGCAGCGGAGATACAAAACCGAACTCGAGATTCAGTGAGAGGAACAGCAGGAAATCCTGCAACAACTATTGCAAACCCTCTGTCCAACATTTCACGACTAAATGGACTAAAAACAAAAAGCAGAAGATTAAAAGATCAAAAAAAAATGTGGAGTGCGAAGTATCGGTTTGGGTGGATAGTTACGTAAAGATACCCAGAACCATAAGCAAATCGTGCACAACAACAAAAAACCCATTCATTGGATAATATTAGAGTTAAATCAAATCACAATTCAGACAATTAAATTATACATGCCTGAGCTAGTTGACACATCTTTTTGTATGCTCAAAATCGGACTAGGAACATGGAAAAATTACTACACGGTGGCTATGGATGCATCTTACAGGGCCTTGTATAACTTTTAAACAATGGGGTTAGAGATGATGAAATTTCAAAATCTTTTCTGGCACCACTGAATTAACATAACGGTGCTCATACCAGTAGGAAGTTATGTAGCAAAATCCCATATACACAGTTTGTTTCAATTATGGTAAATTTCAGCTTGGATAACTGATTTAGTTTAAAAACTTTATCCAGAATTCATAATAATTGATAAAATTATGTTTCGAAATACGGAATGGAATGCTGCTTTTTAGATTATTGGTAGATTACTACTTGGATTACGAAAGAAGAAACAATAGATTGTGTTAATTTTATGATAACTCTTTCATGCAAAATATTGCTACACCCAATAATTAGTTACTTTATCCTATTAAACCATATTTTTTTCAAATTTAGCGACTTTTGAAACGAAATTCAGGAAAAAATCTAACAATATACCTGGAGTACTACCTAAAATATGGTGTAAAAAAAACAATTTTTTATCAAGTTTTAATGAGTTTAATCCCGCGATAAATGCAGCATGGTTAATTTGAGCAATTGATCTGACTGTGAAGAGTAGACAGTTAATTACAAAATGATAAAACCTTGTTTATTCTTGAGGATTAATAAGCAAAATTACCTCAATTTAGCAGGCATATACACCATCAAAGGAACAACAGGAGAATCACTGTTACCACAGACAATAAATCCACGCTCCTTTAAACCTTCACGAAACATTTTTGAATTGTGAACCAGTCTTTGGATTCTCTTATGACCATTGTTTGGATCATCCATTTTCAATAAACAGGATATTATCTAGGAAATACGAAGCTCAATCAGAAATGCCTCGTCCCAGCGTGTTAGAATCTTGGTTTTCTTCGGGTGTCTGAAATGTTCATGAAATTTTTTCGGATTGACAATAAACCATCAACCTTATTCT
Organism: Styela plicata; assembly: GCA_963675895.2. Lineage (NCBI taxonomy): Eukaryota > Metazoa > Chordata > Ascidiacea > Stolidobranchia > Styelidae > Styela > Styela plicata. Next base: position 4,752,115 of record OZ023142.1, read on the forward strand.
ACAGCTTGGTTGCTACCAGACACTAAAACACACCATTTTAATCTTCCAGTCACAGATATATCATGAAATATCGTGCATTTGCTAAATTTTTTTTCTGTTGAAACCCACTTTCCTCGGGTGTCAGAGCAGCTGGCATTCTACCAGTCAGAAATGTTTTGTCAAGCATGAGTCACTGATAAATCGCGCTGCCAAGGCGTGATCATGCAGTGACAAAGATTAGGAATGGTATGACAAAGCGACAAGAATAGATACACAACTCAAGATATTGAGATTCAAATTGATTCAGATATATGTCCCATACGAATGATATTATGACTCAAAACATGATTTGGTTTGATTTGACAAGTTTTGGTGCAAACAAATTATCGAATATGTGAGATTCCGACTAAATTTCAAAAATTTTCATCAATATAATATTATATATAATTTTTTCTGTCTTTTAAATTCTATGTAAACCTTTTAAATGGAATCAAATTCGGAATAATTTCGATCCTCATTTGAAAATACATGTACCTTAATAATGGATAATGAAAAACGACTGAATCTCAATTGCACATCAAAGACCATATGAAATGGTAGATGGTTTTACCATCATTCGGCACAGATACAACTTAAATGCACTTTGCTATAGCAATTCAGTCCTATTTAGGATGTTTTTTGCTCAGAGTGTGTTTGCTGGTACTACATCCTATAATAGCTTTTTTCCTGATAAGCGACTGTTAGTTGTTTTCTTTTAGGCCCTTGCATTCGTCCTTGCGCAGTGTGAATTCTAATAAGAAAGGTTGTTACCTAGCAATTGAAACTGTGCGACTCAATAAGCCTTTAGAAATCAAGGTTATATAAGAGTCAGTAATCCTTCTCATCTTACCACATTTATCAAGTATTTGACACTTCATATTATTAAACAAGAGGTCAGCCAAAAAACATTGTTTCTATTTGTTCAGAGGCGCGGAGTATATCTATTCATAGTAATCGATTGAATAGAGAATTTATATTGGCTTTCATATTATTTAGAAACTAAATATTAGCTTTGGTTTATCTTGTTTTCCTACCACCATTCATATGTCTAGGCTGTTCTGTCATCACTTTCGTATTACAAGACAGATTTTGTAAAAGTGAACATCGGTAGTGAAATTCAGTGTGGTATATAACAGAGGTTTAAATGTCTTTTTACACAAATTCACTAGTTTATTTCTGCAATATTTCACCTGTCACAAAGATTTCCTCAACAATGCATTTTTTAACAATATTTTAAGAAGTGGTAGATGGTTTACCATCACCCAAATGCAGATATTGCTCACTGCGCTTCACCAGTGCGGTTGCTGGTACTATAGTTAGTCGGTTCCTTTTCTTTTACTCCTTTTCAACCTCGCTCAGAGTGAATTTCAATAAAAAACAAACAAAAAAAGAATAACGTGATATATTATATAAAGGATAAAGAATAAGAAAAAACATACTTGCTGAGCTACTGGTGGTGCCATAGAAGCAGCATAACATGCTGAATGAGAATGATTTCGTAGATGTTGAATAATCATCTGCAAAGAAAATGCGGATAAAAACATCAGTAATACACATATACCAACGACATAACTGAATTACCCGCATAGTATTCAATTTTTTTTTCCCATTTTTAATTGCTCAGTTCAAGCCGAGTAATGAGTGATACGATTCTGATTTTGACAGATGCCCGGTGTTAAATTGAGACATAATCAACAATTTATGTGTCTTGTGTCAGATTTTTTCCAGAAATATTTTCAAAAAGTACGACAATGGTTGGAGTTGACCTTTGAGAATCATTAATTCAAAGGAATATAATTCTGCATATGCAAGCATGCATATACCAAGTTTCGCCAAAATTGAAGGACATGTTTTTGAGAATTCAATTTTAATCAAATTCAACAATTTGAGGGGAATGGCATCAACAAAATTATTCCCCCCTCCAAAATCCAAATTATGCAAGATAGAAACTAGAGAGTTAGTGTATATTTGAAAACGACCCCATAGCACAATCAGAAATTTAATTTTGTCAATCATGAACCACAGATGGTTCATGCTTCAGCGGCATGATCAGGCGCTGGTTCATACTTGACAAAGGTGGTTTTGACTTCCTTTTTCTGACTGCAAAAGTTTTTTTGGTATCTGAAACATCACACATTAGTAAAAAAAAATTTATTACAATCCAAATCAATTCACCTTCCTTCCCCCAATATAACCACCAGCAGCTCCAAAACTTTTTGTAAAAGTTCCCATCATTATATCCACATCATTTGGATCAACACCAAAATATTCAGTCACGCCTCGTCCACTCTTTCCTAATGCACCGATACTGTGAGCTTCATCCAAGTATAAATAGGCTTTGTATTTCTTTTTCAATTCAACGACGCCTGGCAAATTCACAATGGAACCTTCCATGCTAAATTTGGGAAGTATAAAGTTATAATGATTCAGTGATTATAACTTAGCCACCGACAGACTGCACCTCAATAACTCTAATATGAAGATGAACAGGAAAGCAGCCTGAATGAAAGCTACCCAAAAAAATGGAATCCAATAAGAAAAAATTCAGCAAATATTCAATATTTATTGATATATCCCTGCTAGATGATTAAAATGCCTATTTTTGGCTGACTGGTAGATACTAAACTGTAAAAAAAGATTTAAAGATTCATTCTTGTCCATCCGAAAAAAATGGAATGAACATTTCAGACACCCGAAGGAACACACGATTCTGTCACCCTGCAATAAATCTATATAGTAATTACATTCGATTACATTTTTATTTTCTAAGAGCGAGCCACACAATAAAACAAAATAAATTGAGCGATGTTGCATGAAATTTATTTCTTAACGTTCAATGAATAAGAAATTGTATACCGCTGTTGGATACACAAAATAAAAAAAAAAAGAATTGTAAATCTGAACGCTGGTACAATTCTAATCCACTAAACCTGTAAATTCCTTCGACAATGATCAATATTTTTCTCCAAGGTATATGTTTACGAGGTTGTCCACCACAACCACTGCATTTCTCAACTTCATTTCTAGATCTTTCATGTCATTGTGTTTGAATACATTGATTGTTGCTCCAGATAGCCTTGAAAAAATATAGAGAACAATTTTTTTTATACAATACTTTTTTATTAATATTATAAAGTATATTAAATATTAGCAATGAAAAATCTAAGAAATAGTTGTAATATTTGAAAAATCATGAGGATGAAAAATCATCAGTCGCAATAGCTTAACGAGAAATGATATACCATATAATCATCGCAGGTTGACATCGCATCGACATCTTGGGTTAGACTCCCGGTAAGCCGACCCTTTTTAATACACGCCCAACGGTCAACCGAGGATGCGTTATTAACTTGGGTAGAGTAGAGTCTGCCCAGGGTGATGGAATTCTTTTTTTTCGTGGGTCCAAACTATTTATTGGCATTTTTCTCTGTCTTCACAAAAGGGTTCAAAACCATCAACACTGCTATTTCGTAGCAGTATTGATGATTTTGAACCTTTTTCTACAGTTTTGTTGCTACCAAATATCCAATAAGAGACATTTCAATCTTCTAGCAATTGGTTTGTTTATCATGATATATTTCCAATTTACAAAAGTTTCTTCTGATTGGATTCATTTTCTTAATGGTTCTGAGAAGAAGATTAGGGGCGATTCTGCCAGTCTGGAAAGAAAATCATTTTTTTAATATAACTTGCCCTTTTCACTAATAAATGGCCGCAGGTAAATAATAATATAAAACAGTAGAAAAAATAAAAAGAATAAAAGTATCGAAAATATAAAAGTATATAATTTAAGTTACCTGCATCCCAGCACCAACGACGCATGATTTAATTCATCACTGAGAATCAAGCAACCTTTATTAACAAGACAAGGAATATTCATTGAATTCGTAGCAAAACCCATTCCAAATGCAAGACAGGATTCAACTCCTAGATAATTTGCAACAACTTCTTCCAATTCTTCATGAATATCAAGATTTCCTAAAAAAATGATGTCAAAAGCTTAAAAAACGCTATAATATGAAAGTTTTGAACACCCAACGAAAAAACAAGATCCTCTAAGCAAGTCAGAAATTTTGCTTTGTCAAGCATGGGCCCACAGATAAACCATGCATTAGCGGCACAATCCATCAGTGACCCATACTTAACTAAACATGACCGGACAATATTTTTCTGGCTGGAACACATTTGTGGCCCCAAGACCAAAACATCTTTGTTGTATAACAACAAAAATTTGACACATTTCACAGCGATAACAAATTTTTACAGGATTCGATATTCATGGATGAATGGACATGAATCAGACTATGTATCCTGTGAATGGCGTAGTAAACAAAGCTATAATAACCCAAATCACAGAAAAATATGTCACAAGCCTAACACAGTCTGGTAGAATATTAGTTGCAGCTACTCGGATAATCATAGAAAATGGGTTCTCACAGAGAAAAAATACAATATTTTATTTTAAATACTCCACTAGCAGATTTAAAAGTATGGCACGACCTTTCACGTAGATACCAGCCCAGGTTTTGGCATAACCTCGTACTCATTTTGCCTAGGGATATGGTTGACCTGTTGGACGAAGCTTTAGCCAGTGGTTATGTGAACTACCATGGGCCAGCAAGGTGCCCATCAAGTCTTTTACTAAAATACGTCCCTCATGGAATTCGAACCCACATCAGAGCGATCAGACACGTAGCTCGAAGTTTTATTTGAAACATTTCGCCGACTGAGCTAACCGGGCACCCTATATTATGAAATAGTTGAATTTTAATAATATATACACATTGTGTAAATCTAAGGTCTAATAATACAGTATTAAATTAAACACACTTTTTGTTTATTCACACAAACAATACAAACCAATCCCTATTTTCCAGTCCGTTGGCTTCAATTGACAAATCAGTTTAGTTCAACAAATAAGAATAACATTTGGGTCTTTGACAAACTGCTACCGTTAATAAGATCAGGTATTTCAATTCAATAAATACTGGTGCCGGTACCTATTTGCACAGACTAAATCAACCCCAAACATTTCCTAAGTTTCACAACCGTTCTGGCAGATTGCTCGTAAACATTACATCATTATGAGTAGTGAACTAGATTTAGACACACACACAAGCATAATATTTATTTTCGATCTAGTACGGCCTATTGGTGAATCAAGCTTTGGCAAGCTTGATTCCCCAGTGGTCATACTAGATCAAATATAAGAATGAAAGCAGAAAATGACCACAATTGCACGGCAAACTAATGCATCATGTAATTAGTGAACGAGACCGATAACTCTAATGTTATCTTTCAAATAATGACAATTGATAGAAAATGAATACCGGTACTGGTATTTCACTTCCAACAAATATATATACCTGTGCCAACATTTTGTGCATAAATGTCAATTTGGAGAAAATGTGTATATTCAATATAATAAATATATGAATATGTTCAACTTCATAATACAAAAAAATTTTTATTATATATGAAAGAATATCCATATAATTTTGAAGTATCACTTCAGTTTGCCAGATTGATGCGAGCCACAGTGGAAAAAAATTTGCAGGCACATGTCTCATGAGAGACACTGACGGAACATACCTTCAGGGCCGGTCCATCACTGGGTCATGCTTGACATAATAAAATTTCTTGATTGGGAAACCCATGTTTGATAAAACAAGAGTATGACAATCATGTTATACATAACTATTATACTTTCACATTATCAAGTATCTGAAAGAACCATTAGCAGTAGATTGAAAATGGCCTTAATTAAGAGATGGTTGAGATATTTGGTTTTATTGTAACATACTGGCTCAACAAAAGCTATACATTCAGTGGTCTAAGCCTGTGCTCTGCTTAAGCAGGAGGACCCAACCAGAAATTTTATTTTGTCAAGAACGAGCCACAGATGGGCCACGCCCCATCAGGGACTCATACTTAACAAAACATATTTGGGTTATACATTTCTAACGAGGAACAAGGCTATGTCATACTAATAACTTCTCCTTAAAATATTTCACATTCCATCACTGTCTTTCTGACAGACTTAAGACAACAGATACCTTAATGTGCACTGGGGCGTAAATATATTGATTCAGTCCATGACATCATAGACTCTAGAGTGAGGCATTTAATATCAAATGTGATGATGTGGTGTAGACCCAGATCGAGTATGCCCCTAGGCTGGATTTTGCAGTAAAATTTGACATACAGTTATAAATTTATAGCAGTAAAAACAATTTCAAATATTCTAAAAATAAAATTGGTATATCTAAGATTCCAGAATATTAGAAAAATTTCAAGAAATAATCTACTTTCAAAAAAAAAACCTATTCAACTTTTTAAGATCCATTGTTGTTTTCGAAAAGAAATTTCAAAAATATGCTCGAGTAAACTTCCAACAATGACCCTTTTTGGTCACGCATGGAATTCAGGTAGCGCGTGCTTGAGATCATGTACGTAGTAACTGTTTCTGATTGACAGCAAAATTTATTTATCTAGTACTATGTCGACATTATCAGAATGCCTCGGGCATAAATCTATGGCACAGTATGTGAAAATTGCATGTTCGATGCACGTTTGCACAAACTCTGCAATTATTTAGTATCAAATTAAAAAAAATTCAATTACTTCCTAACAATGGAAGTTAAAAACGAATGTTGTCCTAACAAGTAGCTTATGGAAACTTTCTTTTTCCTACATAAATGGATATTTCCAAATTTTATGCTGTTACTGAGTTTGACACACATAATGAAGTTTCTGTGTAATAAGATCTAATAAAAGTAGTTTTGTATGACAGAAATAGTGGAAACATTCAGTTTTTATAGTGATTTTTGTAAAACGTTTAACAGAAACTATAATTGACGATCCGAATTATGCTAAATCTTCTTATACAAACCTAGTTCTTGTCTTGAACTGCAGATTCCAGCGCCGTACTTTCTTATACTTTCGATAGCATCCTCTGAACACGCTCCTGTGTTTTCAGCAAACCCCAAGTAATTATAAGAACCAAGATTCACAACATCTTTTTGAATTTCCCCAGTCAAACTAAAGAGATATAAAAGCGTATTTGGGTGAGTCGAATTAATTAGATATCGTATTTTCAATTAACTAAAAAGTAGAGCTGAGCGTACTTTCAAGGCTAATCAATTCTAGAATCAATCTGGAATGTGATGAAAACTATGGATGACTTTCTGAATACTCGACAATTCTGCATAATAAAGAATATGATTGAGAGAAAATGGGGGTATAAGAGATGATGCCCAAAAAGTAAATAGCAGAAAACAAAACATTTTTTATATGTAGGGTATACAAAAAATCTTAGAATAGTTCAAAAATTTGTTTCCGCCACAAATTTGACAACGGCTGTCAAGAAACCCTGTCAGAAAAATTGTGATCAAATATATTTTGTTAAGCGTGGTCTACTGATGGTATGCGCCGCCAAGGCGCAGTCCATCTGTGGCCTATGCTTGACAAAATTCATGACTGGATAATGAGTATAAGGTGATATGAACATTCTGATTCACTATAATATCCTGATTACTTAGCCATGGTTCGAATAATATCCGCATAATATTTCCTATAATTATTTGTAATTTTGTATAAACATATAGCCTGGTAGTATGCAATTATTTTGGTAAGTACTCAAAAGCAGTAATTTTGACTATCTTGAATACCATATATTGAATTTCAAATATCATTATTAACAACTGAATTCTTTGGTCATATAGCATCTTGAAGAAAAAAAAAGTACAAAATTTATGGAATTTAGTTCCCAATGCTCATTTGTTGGAAAAATTTTTACCTGACAAAGTTGAACATATACAAGAACATAAGTGATCAAGTCGAGGAACAACGTATCGGACTGATAATATTAATAATAGGCTTCGGGGGAAAGAGAAGCAGCAAATCATAGTATTACACATATGATGATTTGTTTTTTATAATTAAATTTCAAACATACAATTAAAAGATGATAAAAGTTTTAACGATACCCTGAAGTCAGAAAATAAAACAGAATATGGAAAGCCTAACAATTCCACTCATGACCTAATTTCACACTGGGACGTAAATTGATGCAATAAAACAATAAAAGGAAACAGGGACAAAATGCAATACATTATGAAAACAATCAATTGAAACTGAGGAGGTATATCCAATACTAAGTCCAGACTAGTAAAATTCTAGCTATTCTTCTACTCAAGACACCCATACAAAATAGGCTCCATCAGATGCAAATTTAGCAAATGGGCAATGTGCCACCAAAGTCTGTGGCTGGAAAATTCAAATACCTTTTTCCGAGTTTCTGGTAGCAACCAAACTAAATAAAAAACATAAAAAAAAAGGTTTGTCATGAAGTACAAATGACATGAAAATTTCAGAACAGCCACCCTGACTAAGTCCATTAAATTATGTGTTGTGTGTATCTGAAATGTATCATACATATCGATCTGGCTGCTTGGGAATTAGATTGAACATAAATCAGCCAAACTTCTCCCCTTATGAGGATTCATAGAATGTTTGCTGAAAAAATTTTTTTTTGAATATCATACCACAAAAATATACACCAGAAACAGTCTCTACAGATTACTTTATTTAGACAGTATTCCAAATTCACAACATATAAATAGCATGATGTTCCAACATTTTAGATAAATGTAATTCCTCATATTTGATCATCCTGACCAGGTATACTTACAATACCTGACTATTGGATAAGGACTTCTCAACTTCTGTATGATACTTACTCAATGTTCCATCCAGAATTTCTATATGTTCTCTTTGCAATATCAATAGTAGCACCAGGTACACTACATATCGGTCTACTCATACAATCTCTCATTCTAATATAAATATTCCTGGTGTAGAAACTTTCAAAACTTGCATAAAGGGGAACAAAATTCTGAAAAATACCAGTTTTGATGATGGTAAAGTGAAGCCTTGTTATATACGGGAAAAAATGATATGTGATTTAAATAATATTTTGATCATTAATAAGGCCAACCACTGGACTTGAGTTATTGTTGTTGAATACAATAAACTATAATGAGATTTTACAATCCGATCGATGTGCAGCACATAATTCTATGACGCACAGTAAAAATGATATTCTATAAACCCATGCTCAAAAGTAGAATAACTTTTGTTAGGATCATAGGTAGAAAACAGAGGATCAAGTATATCTTATTATGATTCAACTTATTATTAATCTTAATCTTGAACAACAAAAATCACATTAAATTTGTTTACAGCACAGTTTTTTCAATCAAACTCTATAGAGAATAGTTGAAATTTGGAGATGAACTACCTTCCATCTCATTATTCTCTGAATCAGTATCATATTACAGTTAAGATATACATTAATGGATACATTAAAGAGATATTACTATGTAAACAAACAAAAATATCATAATTCTCACTTGATGGAGGTTAAGTTCTGAAAATTTTGGTATATATATATATCCCAAATGAGCATTTATTTAAAAATGCATTTTTTCCATTATATCGATTAAAACACATTCAACACATTGAAATCCTGTATAAAGCATCAAAAAAGATACAAAAAATTTCAAAAAATATTTTATTTATCTAATCTTGATTCGAAATTGGTTGCCTGTCTAATCTTGCAAAAATTTCAAGTTATGATCTAAATTTCATTGTTTCATCGAATGTGTGTTAATATGGGAATTAGAACAAATTTTAGATCTTAGAGGTCCAATCATAATTCCATTTTGAATCAAAATTTCAAAAAATTATACGATGCCCCACCCTCAACATGGCCCACCCAAGTAACTCAATATTATCTACTAGAATGGAACCAATTCCACCCACATAGTCAAACAAAGTGTTTACTTGAGGTGTTTGAACAAACATAATCATAGTTTATTGGCATACCAAAAAGATCTTTGTTAAACAACATAATTAAAGGGATGAAACATAGATAAGACCCTGAGTACATTCCATCTATGGCTCATGCTCAACAGATTCAAATTCTTCATGAAAATACCAATACACTTTGTCATAAAATATACAGAACAGAATCTTGTGATTTGAGGTTAGATTTGGTGAATATCAAAAACTCATTTGTGTGAGGGAAATACCACTAGGAAATTCACTACAGCAAGGCTACATTACAAGGGATTGAATGATCGGATATAAATTTCAAGGATTAATGCATATTTTTTAAATCATAATGATGCTTGTTTGAATTATCCCGATCGGAAAAATTTCGTCAAGACATCTTTTGTCTAGTATGTGTCACTGATGGATGGCGCCGATGAGACACGATCTATCTGTGGCGCATGCTTGACAATAGAAAATTACTGATTGCGATAATAAGTTCAACACTTTAAACCACCTTAAGTAGTCCAAAATTTATGTTGTATATATTTGCAGAAAATTTCTAGCCAAATTTGATAATTTACACAAGCAACAAGAGCAAACCTTCATATCTCCACATTCCATAGCACCGATAGTTGTCTCCAGTCCATGTTTCCTCATAAAATCTCTCAGGAATCCAAACAATGTCATTATTCCATAGCTGATATGAGATAACATTGCAACAAAGTACGATGGACTTTCATGATCTTCCTCGAACTCTGATCTTTCTCCATGCCCAATCTATCGAATTTCAATTGTTTAATAATGATAGTGGTAGAGCTTGGCGGCATGGGGTCTTTTTTGTACTAGTATAATGCCGACAAAATACCAGTATATTACTCTATATTTGGCCCAAGTAGGATTTTAGTACATCACGTCCCAATTTGAAAATTGTAAGTGATATCCAGTAATATTTGATTAAGTGATATTTTAATACAATCGCAGGTCACTCTTGTTGAGCTCAGATGTCAAACAAGATATAATTGTGCTTCGACTTTTCACTGCCCTATTCTACGTCGTTGACAAGGCAGAGGCGGTTATGTCTGTGCAATTGCTGTGTAATCACAAAGCCCTAATTAGGAAATGACGGGTAAGCATGTGTGGGTGCGAGAGAGGCAGTGAATTGTACATTAGCAATCATCGAAGTTATTGCGCCAATCAATTATAGTTTTAAGCGGTATGCCGTGAATACCGGCTCCATGACACACCGACATTGCGACTATTGACGCGGCACCGTATTTTAGAATCCAAGATCTGGTATTTATCGTCTACCAGTGTGTTGCCCAGCTATAGCTAGTGGTGGGAATGTCTTCATTCGTTAAGCCTGGTACAAAAAGCTATTTCAAAATGATTTAAATATGACTAAATTGTTCTAAAACATTGAAGCTCATTAAAGGCAGTGGTGAAGATTGCCAGAGAAGACCATAGTTCTTTAAAAAAGAAAAAAAGCTTTTAACCATGGATTACTTTGTTGGGATTGTTAATGGAAATTCACTCCGAGCGAGGCCAGAAGCAGTGCCTAAAAGAAACAGACTAATGGCCACATAATAGCAAAGATCTACCAAAAGATGTAGTACCAGCAACTCACTCTAAACAGTAAACAGACCAGAATCGCTATGGCAAAGTGCAGTGAGTGGTGTCTGTCCTGGGCGATGATAGAACCATCTACCACTTCTTTCCTTCATTTTAGTCGCCTCTTACAACACGCAGGAAATATGTTAGGACTATTCCTGCCTGTACTCGCAGGACAAAACTGAGTCTCATTAGACGATATACCACTTTCGAATTACACCTAGCCATTTGGATGAGGGTCTTATCAGCGCAGCAGTGCCTATCAATTTTCGAATAGAATATTATTTCACACGACTAGATCTGATATTTTCGAATACATAACAAAAGTAACACAATTCATCACCTAATACTCTTATTGTTATTTAAAAGAACCTGCTATAAAACAAATTTTTCCGTGGGTAATTATTAATACCGTTATTACATTGCCATTGGTATTTTCTTTTGTCTTATTTATATTCCCATTCAGATTATTTTTCTGTATTGCATTACAGTTCCAACATACATCTCCTGCAGCACACAAATCCATTTCATTTCTTGGTTAGTAATAGAGTCAAGAAAGACAAACTAAAAAAACTATAAAGTGCACTGCAAACCAACAAACAATCAAAAAGAGCAGAAAGATTTTGTGCTGTATGTGGATAACAAGATTAAAAGGATATCATATAAAAGGATTAAGGAAGAAATACCAGTACTTTAACAGCAAATACTCAACCGAAAAATTCAAGTATGAGCTACTGATGGATCGCGCTGATGAGACGCGGTCGATCTGTAGCACATGCTTGACAAAATAATGTTTCTGATAGGGTATAATTGAAGCACTGAAATTAGCAAATTTGAAAATGCTTCAAGCATATTTGAATTAGTAAAACAGAGTGATGGGAAAATAATTATGACCCATCAACAATATACAGCCATTGGCCATTTTTGAAAATTACCGAGCTTGGATAGCCTTTTATAGGAAAAAAAAACAAAAGATAAATAAATTTTTTTCCAAATCAAATATATTTTCATGAAGATGAATCAAAATTCATGAAAGTACTGTAAATGGAACTTTTGTTTGTGAGTATTTGCTACTGATCACAGTAATAAATTAGTGTAAAGTCAAGCAAATGTGCAATTAAACTTTTGTCAAGAATAGAAATACACCAATCAACTCACTTTAAAATAGTACCACTTTCTCTGTCACGATCATGAAACAACTTAACACAAGAAATAGATTATAAAAACATAAATAAAAGAGTCAATCACATACGGTAATTAGGTTGATGCAAATTAATAGGTTAATTATTGAACTTGAATGGTTATTGATGAAGATAATGAAATTTAAAAAGCGTTTCCTAAGAAAGTAATATTAGTATTAATATTAACAATGATTGTTAACAATATTAACAAATAAATGACAAATGTTGTTAATAAACCGAGAGCTGACTTGCATCAAGGCATGAATAATTATTATATTAATACCATGCCTTAAAAGATTTTAAGTTCCATAAATACATAGTTTCATTAATATTATTCATCGAGTTAAAAAACAATGAAATATTGAAAAAAAAGATGCTGATAACAAGGATGGGTATTTTTCAGGTGTCCTTAAAGCGATTAATAAGCTTAAATTCAATACTTAACCAACCAAAACGTTTTTGATATGATACTCAAATTCTCGAAAAAGGTTGCCAAATATTTAACATGCTAAACGTATTTGGAGCAAATGGACTATCGAGTATCCATAGTTACCACAAGACTAAAGTAAATTTTCTAATGTAGAGTTCATGCATAAGTGAAAAAAGAGAATTGTCGGAGGAAAAAAATACAAAGATTAAATAGAAAATTAACAAGCCCATCCTGAAATTAGAAGAACAGGAATGAAATTATTGAAGAAAGGTTCCATGCATGATCACACTTCCATTTTAAAAAATAACACCTTTCACCAGAATATACTATCAAGTTGAAATTCATCACAAGAAAACCAATGATGCGTAAATTAAATATAGAACAATCATTACTATATAATTATTTTTATCAATTAGTTCAAAGTGTTAATTATCAACCGTGCAATTGTGTCATGCTGAAATTCCAGATGAAAAATCAAACATACTTTGTATATTCAAGACAGTCCAAGAATATCAGAATGTACAACAATCATTATAACTGCATCTTCATTTTTCCTTTTTAACAGCTGGTCACATGTTGACAAGTCGTTTTCTAGTCCAACATCTTTGTATATAATTCAAAATGACATCAGCATGGATACACGAATCAGGTTACTTTTACCAATGCTTTTCTATCCTTTTGGTGTCTTTAGACACCCGTGAATGAAACAGCTTCCTTACATACAGTAAAGGAGTACATTTCTGGTATATTATTATTTCAGTACATCAGACAATACAAATCCATATTTCCCCAAACTTTTAAACAAAAAGTACTCTATTATGTTTTTACTTTACAAAATCTGTTAGTAAAAGAAAATTTCACAAAAAATATAAAATCAAAGATTAGCAGTTTGTGAATAATAATAATGTAAGATCAGATAATAGCAGCCTCGTGAGTAGGTATGATATATAATACAAAATAAAATTAGATCAAGACATTTCTGGACAATTTAATAGTCGAGCACCAACATTAGTTGAAATTAATTCAGATTATGAGTTGATGAAATCAAGATACAACCAGTAGTCGGCATTCCTTGGAAAACTTGAAAAATTCAAAGTAGAATTGTAATACTTTTGTTAGAATTGAATTTCTAAATACCGGTACCCAATATACTTTAAATTTCAATTTTATCAAGTACGGGTCACAAACTGACAACGCATTAGCTGCGTGTTTCATCAGTGACTCATACTTCACAAAACATGTTGCAATTAACAAAATATTTCAGACTAGTGATGAAGTTCAATTAGACGTTTAATATCTCTAACAAACACAGATTAGACTCTTACAGAATTCCCGAAATAACATTTCCAAATATTTAAAATCGCTTATATGTGCAGAAAAACCAAACAAGTAATACAATCAACGCAATCAAAGATATCTCGTGTCCTTTAAATAAATATTGGCAGTTTTATAATAACGCTCTGTATTGAATAACATACCGTAAATTTGATTCAGAATACACAACTAAGTTTTATTAACATAAAAACCATCTTTTCAACTCTAAAAATAAAACTTATTTTTATCTCCCAGTTAAAAATCTTTTGTCTGAACATGTTTTGTGAAGTATGAGTCACGGATGGATCGAGCTGCCCAGGCGCATTTGATGTTAAGATGAAAAATAAATATAAATTTGGTGCAAAAAGTTATATGAAGTTCGTTCTCTTGGTCACTAATTTGGTAGGTATATACTGATAGAATAATGATTTTGTAAAAGATCTCTGATTTTTGGGGATTTGTATTTTTTCGGATTTGGATTTGTGCCGAATACACTTTTTTGGAGAAAATCGAATATTTTTACATAGAAAACGATACCTTCGATAGTTAATTTTAAATAGGAAAATCACAACTCGAAAAAACAGTAAAAATCAATACAATTGCGAAAGCTGGCAAAAATACTTGAGGTATTTATAAAATTATCAAGTTAGAAGCACCATGATCATAAACAATGGACACTTCCAATTTGAGCTTTAGTAAATTAGTATTAATTTTACACTAGACTCAAGTGCGCAACTCCAACGCGTTTCGAAATAAATTCTTTAAATTATGGCTAAATAAATTTCGAGGCTCAGATGAATCGTACTGAAAAGGTGTCATCCAACTGTGTACGCATACTTGACAATTTATAAGGCCGTAAGATTTTGAGTTATTAAATTATTTAATCATGAACCTAAAATACCAGATCTTGTTTCGGTAAAAGCGAGAAGGAACACAGAATATGGGACAAAAAATGAATGAAATCACAGATAAAATTATTGGTCCAGAAATTAAAATATGAAATCAAAAAATTTTTTCATGAAAAAAACGTACCAAAAGTTTTACAGAAAAAGGCACAATGGGTAGATCTCGAACAATTCAAGAGTAATCAAGCATTATCAAAGCATAAAAATTTTAAGCATGAGCCAAAGTTGCAAGAAGTATCACTAGCATAATTTATCAATATTTCATGCTTAGATTAAGCCAATGACCAGCTTCAAGTAGAGAAATGAAATGACACAATGCACGACAAGAATAATAGCCAGCGTACCAAAACCATGAATAATACACCTTGAGTTGAATGAATAAGACGGAATACTGTGAATATTACAACACAACACAAAAACACATGCCTCATAGGGTCGTGAAAATTTAGAGACCGTAGAATTTTCAAGAATAAATTAATATGCAAATTAGCTGGCAGACTGTAGAAATATTTATAATATTTAATGCACGCATCCTCTGACTTTTAATAATTTGGTGACAAAAAGAGGATTTTACTTGTCATTACAGACCATGCCATTTCATTCCATGCCAAATTCAAATAAATGGTGAAGGAGAATAACAATCTTTGATTCTCCATACTCGATTTTGGCTAAAACCTCAAATTGCAGGTTTCATTAGGTTTGTATTGAAGAAACCTAATTATTAACTTGAGGCCCATTCAATCCGTCGTATTCAAAAAAGGCATTGAACCACTAGACCTCATGGAAATTCTACACTTTGCATATCAATTTACACTTGCGTCACTACATGCCCCTGATTCTAGTTGGATATCAAATATCTACTGCCACACATGAACCATAGATGGATAAATCTCAGGACTTGGACATGTGAAGTATGGGTCACGGCAATTCAGTTCCAACATCATAAATGACCCAGTTTCAAATTGAACTAAAATTAGAAAATGAAAAATTGTATCAGTATGCACTGATAAAACTAACAAATTAGATATTATGGCTGAAAATGATATTCAAGAAATTTTTTCTTAGTACCGATAACAATATAATATAGCAAGATGTTTCAAAATGAAAACAACCGACAAAAGTATGGCACGGCATAATGATGAAGACAAATGAAACAAAAATATGGAGGGACTGTGCGAAAAAATGTTATGTTAATAATGAACAAAAAATGAAATTTAGAAAAGAAAAGTGATTCTTGAAAGAATATACAAAATGATGAATAATACAGCATGATTAAATTTGTGTAAGTTATAATAATATATGAATTGAAAAAAAAACAGGAATAAAAAATAAAATTGCCAACGAATTTGGCCCACTTGTCATCAGGCTACTGCATAATACAATCTTTCATTTAGGGACTAGGTTTTGTTATGTGCAACAGATGGATCATATCTTGCAAGCATGATCCACCTAAACAAATAATCAAGTCGACAATACTGGAAATAATTATCCAAATAATAGAATACCCACCCTAACTAGTTTTTTTTTAATTTTCATTATTATTCAACTGTTTGAGAATTCTGTTGCCTTCTTCAAAAAACATAACACAATGCGAGTTATTATCAATAATATGAAGACTAAAGTACTATGTCAAAATACAAAAATTCATAAAAATTTTACAGCCAACTTTTTGAAGTCATCCGCAATTAAAAACTTTATTTTGTCAAGCATGAGACACACAGACAGATCATGAGACATCAGTGACTCAACCTTAACAGAGACATAGGTGCGAAAAACGTTTCTAACTTGTTCACTGATATAGAGCGATATAGCGTGGATGATATGATGATAAAGTCATTTGTACATCATACAGATAACCATACTGTATATCTTGAAATACTATATCATTGGAAAAATTTGCTTTTGATGGGTGTCATTTTTCTAGAAGGTGTGAGCAGACTGCCAAAATGACAACCACACTGCTACTCAGACACACCAGCAAAAATGGATTTACGTCAGAAGAGAAAATTTAGCAAATGGGTAATATTTCTCGTGATTGTTAAAAGATTAAAATGCCATTTTTTTAGTTTCTAGTAGCAGCCAATCTGAACAAAACAAAAAGCTTCAAAATCATCAATACTATAATGAAATAGCAGTGTTGATGACTTTGAAGCTTTCTGTTCACACAAAGAAAATAACATAAAGCTTGCGGACATCTATAGAAAAACAAGATTTTGGAACCCACGGTGTGGGTAGCTGACATTCTGCAAGTTTGGTTTGCTTGATCTAAAATCGACATATTATTGAGGTAGTCGATATTATGTGTGTTGTGTTAGTTTGTAAAGAAAACATAGACAAAGTTTGTTAGTTGGTAAGCTTGGAAACAAGCTACCACATAAAATTGTAACCAATGGGTAAAATAATTTGAACAGTATAGTATAGAATGCCAGGTAACATTCTATATTAAAATTATGATTTTGCTGTCAAACGGATATCAGAATACCAGTTGTTATTATTGCTGTTATTCCAGATTTTTTTCAATAGCAAGAATGGATGTATATGATTATTTCAATTAAAAATTAATCTATTTATAAATTTGTTGTGTCTAATTTATAAATGTGTCTAATTCCAATAAAAAATATCTTTTTTGAAACACTATTGGTCCCAGGTGTGCACGGGTATCATACAAAGTCAACTTCAATTATTTAGGTATTAGTGAATATCAATAAATTCATATAGATGTGAGCAAACTTCCTTTACCGCCATCTGATCCACTCGGTGAATGACCGATACCCAGTGCTGCTAGGGTCTGTTGTAACTTGTAATTTGCTTCTAATTGCTGCTGTAGTTCTTCTTCCATCTCTCTTTTGTCATCTTCTGCTCTTTGTGCTGCTATTTCTGCTTCCTCGACTTGTTTTTCGAGTTCTTCTGCACGAATTATAAGAAGTTCTTTCTCTCTAATAGCTTTGTCAGTTTCATCCTTCCGCTTGTTCCAAAACATCTCGCAATTTCATTTCTGTTTTGAGATGATGGGAAGTTATGTTTGAGAGTTCTTTTGCTTCCTGTTCCAACTTATCCTCAAGTTCCTCAATAGTTGTGTTTAAGTGGTCAGTCTCTTCTTTGTGCTTTGCTTTATCTTCCAGTAATATTTGCACTCTGCTCCTTTCAATTTCGAGTTCGTTTTGCAAATTTCCGATCTTGTCTTGAGTCATGTGATACTTAGCAAGTATTTGCTTTTTATCCTCTTCCTCCTCTTGCAATTTTTGACTCAAGTTGACAAGAGCCTCTTCTTTCTCATGCTCATCCTCAAGATGAGGGTGTTGCTGCTCAAGTTCTTCTAAATCCTCTTCTAGATCCTTTTTCTCTTTTTCAAGCTTCTTAATTTCATCAACTTTTTGTTCAAGTTGTTTGTTGATGTCTTTGAATTGCTTCTCTGTTTCTGCCATAAATTTTTCCATCTCAGATAAAGCTGATTTTTCAGCAGATTGTTGAATAGAGCTCATTTCTTCAATCACTTCTTTTTGTCTGTAAATCGTCTCCTCGGCAGCAAACACTTGCTGTGATTTTTCATCAAGGAGCTGTTTAAGTCTTTGCACTTCTTTGTTGAGTTCCTCTATTTTTTCAGATTCACTTTCAGAGAATTTCATATCACTATCTAGTTTTTCTTGTAGATCTTTTATAGTTCTATTAGCATAATCCATCTGTTCACTATGAGACTCGACCTCACTTTGTAATCGAACCATTTCCCTTTTTGCATCATCTCGGTCAGTTTCGATTAAAAGTTTCTCTTTCTGTGTTTTGGATCTTGTTTCTTCATATTCCTTCATTTGCAATTCGATTTTAGCAATGGCCTCTCTGGCATTTTTCAAAGCAAGATTTTTCTGATCTATGTCCGACTTTACACGATCATATTCATTCTTCAGATCCTGAGCATCATTATCGATCTCTGATAACTTATATCGTTCTTCGTCTGCTTCATCAGTGGCTTCTTGTAACTCTTTTCTAAGATCATTTAAAGCATCTTGGCTCGCCAATAATTCAATTTCCCTTCTCTTGAGTTGTTCTTTAAGATCAGAAATATCTTCCCTCAGCTTTTTATTATCTTTGTCCAAATTATGAAGATCTTGATTCAGTTGCAATCTTGCAAGAGAACCCTCTTCCAATTGCTTGTGGAGAGATTTATTTTTCTTTTCGAGAGAATTTACCACAGATTCTTTCTCATCCACCGAATTCTGCAAGTTGTCACTTCTTCGTTCAGCTTCTTTTGTTCTTAAGATTGCATCATCTAACTCTTTTCTCAACATTTCAATATCACGATTTGCAACTTGAGACTGAGCCACAAGATCACGATATTTTTGTTCAGTCTGACGAGCATCTGCCAAAGTGGTTTCTCTTTCTTTCAGTTCCTCTTCCATCTCCTGATCCATACGCCGAAGCTCTTCTTGCAGTTTATTATTCTTTCGATCTGCCTCACGTAAGGCTCTCGCTTTTGCATCAACCTCAGCATGAGCTTCTTCAAGTTCCTGTAATGCTTTCAGTTTAGATGCTTCCAACTGTGTCATCGCATCATTAACGAGCTTATCCTCATTCATACTTGCCATTTTCTCATGTTTTAGATCATAAAGCTGCTTTTCTAGAGAGGAATTTTCAATCTGAAGATCATGTGATTTTTTCTCTGCCTTTGACAACTGATGTTCCATATCGTGAATCTGGGTATCGGTTTGTCGTTTAGATCTCGTAAGCTCTTTACGAACTCCTTCAACTTCTCGCTCATGCTCCCTAGCTCTGCTTTTTTGTCTCTCAATTTCAAGCCTTAGAGTTCGCAACTGCACTTCACCATCTTCTCTCTCACGGCGAGCATCTTGAAGCTGAGATTTGAGAGTGGTTTTCTGCGACTCCAAAAGCGTGATTGTATCTTCGAGAGTGGATTTCTCTCTTCTAGCAGCTTTAAGCATTCGTTCAAGACCCATAGCAGATTGTTTTTCATCCTCATCAGACGATAATGCTTCTTCCAAATCTTTTTTTAACAAAAGCACCTCTTTTTGCAATAAACCATTCTCTGCATTCTTTGTGTCGAGTTCTTGCTGCGTTGCTAGTAGTTTGCTTCTCAATTCATTAACTTCTTTTTCCAATTCGCGAATTCTTTTGTTTGCTTTATCGAGATCATTATTCAGACCATCAACAAGATGTCGATGCTTTTCAGCCTCAGAAGGCGACATTGTTATATCATCCTTCCTAGTAACATCTTCACTGCTGATCTTTTCAAATTTAATACTTGGTGTTCTTTTGTGACCCAGCTGTTTCTTATATTCCTCATCATCCGGTAGTTTATTTAAAACAAGAGTTAGTTCAGACACTTCGTTGTCAACTTTCTCATTATCTTGCACCTCATCGTCATCTTTGAATGCTTCTTCTCCAAGTTTAAGTGATTCTGCATCAGAATATTCTGATTCGCTGTATTCACTCTCACTATGGCCTATGGATAATTTTTTCGCTTTTCTTCGACGTCTTGTTTTATTCAACAGCATTTGGCTTGGTCCAATGAATTTGGCCTTACTGACATGAGTTGGAATAACTGGACTTTCTTCGACTTGTTCCTTTTCTGCTACATTTTTAGGCGATGTAGATTTTTTAAAAGTACTTTGCTTCATTGCCTGGGGTTTGGTAGTGCTTTTTGCTTCAATAGTGGCTTTCAGTGCTGGTGCTCTTGAGTCTGGTTTACTTTCAAAAACTGCTTTACGAGCTTGCAGTGTCAAATATTCCGGCTGTGGTTTCTTTTTTTCTGTATCACTGGTTTTCCGAGGAAGAGTGAAAGAAGATTTTGGAGTCATTGGACCTGGAGAAGTTATAGCAAAATACCTTCCCTCTGGTTTCTTATTTCCGGATTTACTTGGACTATCCACTGTTGTTACTGTTAAATTCGACTTCTGTGAACTGACAGAGACATCAACTGATGAACTTATACTTGACGAAACAGTGCTTGTAGGTGACGCCATTCTTTCTGCATTCACTTTTCTTGCTGCAGCTCGGATCCGAGAACTACCAGTGTTCCCTACCAATTTCACTTTACTTGGTCTTGGTAGAGATGATGGGTCTGGAGTTGGAGATCCGGATTCAAAATATCCAATCAAGCTTGTTACAGGTCTTATTCTTTCCTTGTTGATTTGCTTCGCTGAACGCTCCCTCCGGGGTGGTGATACACTTCTAGCTCTGTTAGCCCTTCGTTCCATTGCAGCTCTGCCAGGTGAAAGACTTCGAGACCTATTACTTGCACTAGCAGGAATTTTGGATCTTCCATGATGTCGAGGCCCTTTAGATAAATTTCTTGGCACAGGAGAAGGAGTGGCTTCTCTCTTCAAACCACTTGCAACAGAAGAAGTTGGGTGAGAAGATGAACTTAATATCGAATCATCATATTCAGCATCTGGTGTGAAACCATTGAGTCTTGCAGGTGATAACAAAGCAGGATCACTTGTTTCACCATCAGGAGCTTGAACCATATGCTTTTGCTTATCTTTGTCCTCCAATACAACAAAAGGATGACCTTTTATATCCTTTATACTAATCATAACACCATACTCTGAATTATTACCTCCTTTCCTGCCCCGTGTTGGCAGTGTCGCAGAGCCGAGTGAATGATAATCTCTGCCTTGGTTTCTCGGTTTTGCACTAGCTCGTGGAGTTGTTCCTGTTGAGTTTCCACGAAGTTGAACCAGGCGTTGTGACTCCATCCCTTCTTTCAAAAACCAATTCAGGTGTAAGCTCAATGGTTGCCATTTCTTGTTACATCACAGAAAAATACATATAAACATGTAACTTATGAACATATGCTAAACTCATCCACGCAACTAATAAAATTATAAACAAGAAAAATTACAGATTAGTTTTCCTTGTAGTAAAATAAAAAAAGTTATTTGAATCTATCACACTCTATCATAAATTTTCCAGTAATGACAATAGTCCAACGAATTCACAATCAGTTCTGAGTTTTGATTTAAATTTACAGGTGTTTTTTAATTGTAGACACTTTTTGTTAATAAATATCTGGAATGTAAATTCAACCATGTAAAGTTATATAAATTCTGGATTACATAAATTTTACTGTACACAACATGTCTTTAGCAGGCATAGAACAACCAAGATGAATGAACCAGTTACAATCAAAACGGGCGACTTTGGAAGATATTCCTTCATTTCCGATCAACAAAAGAATCTGCCTCTTCTAAATTTTGTGCACGTCTCCTGAGCTTGTAAACAATTTCAATTTTTTCCCAGATTAAATCATGGTGAGATTTTAAATTTAAAAGTTTTATTACCAATTTATGGTTAAAATCATTTATTTAAAACAATAAAAGAGCAGAGAGGCCATATAATATTCATTTCCAATGTTGATGTGTTGTTGCTTGATTGTTGATTGCTTGTAACTATTTCAAGGAAAATATGAAACAGTGGCAAAATCGTATGTGGCGATGGAACCAGGGGGTGGAGTGGACATTGTCCCCAAGGTTTTGGAAGGGAGGGACAATCGTCCCATAAAGATTTTATAATTCAAACAATTTTCAAAAACAGGCAAACAGAGTCTTATAGTTAGTGTTAGGTGTTTTTTAACAGAAGGGCTGAAAAATTTTGTTATACAGAAATGTTGATATTATTTTTTATGTTTCCCCTATAACTTTTTATACCACTAATAAGGGTATTATTTTCATACTGATATGATTCCCAACATTAGGTTATGTTGTGTAATGTTATGAGACTGGAATGTGGCATGTCAAAAAAGATGTTGTGAAATATGATAGGCCAAATTAAAAATATTTTCATTTCAGAAAAGTCAAAGCACGAAAAGCACCAATACTGTATTGAGCAGTTGAAGCTTGAATGGTTTTATCAAAGTTGCCCGGTTTGCGGGTATTCTTTATTGAATACTAATGAAGCTTTCTGAATTAGTCAGTAAATTCAACAAAATTGACAGGGCAAAAAACCATTATTGAAATTGAAAATATATAATAATATTGACAAATTGATATACACAGTCAGTACAGTACAATCGATATCAAAGTCTGTGGAGTA
This sequence comes from Styela plicata, assembly GCA_963675895.2. Taxonomy (NCBI): domain Eukaryota; kingdom Metazoa; phylum Chordata; class Ascidiacea; order Stolidobranchia; family Styelidae; genus Styela; species Styela plicata. The sequence continues at coordinate 4,775,454 of OZ023142.1, forward strand.
GTGATACCGAACAGTCGAATATTATTTTTTTCATTTCAGAGGAGAACAATTATTTTATCACACTGCACATAGACTCTAAATACAATGATTTAACATTTGAATTAAGTTTTAAAATACCTCGCACCTAAAAATACTACCGGTACTAGGTTATCTTTCTTTCAAATCTTATATACAATGTTTGCCATCAGCAGCTATTTTTTTTTTCTTTTCAATTCCATACAACATAGACGCAGGACAAATGCTGAATGTGAATTCCACATTGTTATTAATATTTGATCATACCGAAATAAGTTATAAAAGCAGATAGGGAAAAATTTGGGGTCTCCTGATGTTTAGTACCATATACCGGTATCCGATTATCATACAAATTTCGGGTCTAGTGAAGTTTAGTACCATATTCCCGAATGTCATCAAAATAAAAACTGGCAGAATATTCTCATCCTAACTAAGGGGCCCCAATGCTGCAAGCATCTGGCATTGTCTCCCGGGTTAGGATGAGTCGCTTGCAACATGCGAAATTTTAATGATAATCGGATATATGGTACTAAACTTCATGAGACCCCAAATTTCCATGTTGCAAGCGACTCATCCTAACTCGGGAGACAATGCCAGATGCTTGCGGCATTGGCGCCCCCTAGTTAGGATGAGAATATTCTGCCAGTTTTTATTTTAACGACATTCGGGAATATGGTACTAAACTCCACTAGACCCAAAATTTGCATACCCATGTAAGTTAACGTTAGGTCTACAGTCTAATTAAAAGTTATTTACACTCAAATCCCAGTCATGTTTCTAAGATAACTTACGGTATATGCCTATGCCCTTGGCTGCAGGCTGGGTTATACCACATTGCATAGAATACAGGACAGAGGACACCGTACTTTGATCATAAATACCTAACCTTACCGGTACCGGTTACTAACAGCTAAGTTAAGATCAGAGGTAGACCTGCCGACCTCCGTTTTTCATGCAGCCTGTATGGTACAGATAATTATGCTGTATGGTTAAAATTCGTTCGTGCCCTGATAAATCGCCGTCAGGTCAATTCGTAACCTCGCCAAATGCAGAATGTTCGCGGGAACTTAACCTGTTTGCGAATTTCAGTGAAGCACTGCAAGTACAGAGTAGCAGCAAGACAGAAGAGAATCAAATAAAAATTCGCGAAAATAATTTGCTCACAATTCCATAACTTGTGACTCGAAGTAAAATTCGCGGAAACGATCATCACAAACACTACGGTTATTCCACCTAAATAAAAGAACACGAGGATAGAAGAACATGAGAAGAAATAAAAATCTGAACATCAACATCAGGAAAGAGGACATTGACATTGCCCATAGGCTGGTGTCACAATCCAAAAAAATCCCATCACCGTCAAGTTCGTTCGAAGATCTGTGAAGAACTTAGTGTATGGCAGCAAAAAAGATCTCGATAGGAAGCGGACCTCCAATAGCAGAGTCCCTGAAAAACATCGTATCAAGCCTCTCAAATATCACTACCATAAATGGGAATATTTGCTATTACAGCGATGACAGAAGGCAAGTAATTCATACCTTCAATGATATTGATATAATTAGATCACCGTCTTTTTCTGAACCCCTCCAATCTATTTTTTTATTAATTTTTTCATTCTTTTTTTCTTTAATCCCTTTTTCTGTTACAGTCCATGCCCAGAAAACAATTAATATACCCATGCAGAAAATGTAGAAAGCCTGTTGAGGGGTGAGAATAGTGATTCAATATTCTGTGATATTTGCTTCAAATGGTTGCATTTTAAATGTACGAACCTTAAAAAGTCTGAATATGATAATTTGGCATCGGAACCAGATGACAAACCTTAGTGCTGTGCTATCTGTTTGATTGATAACTTACCATTTTCAACAATGAATGATGTCAATCTTGTGGATTCTTTGAGGGGGGTTGGTAGCCAAATATTGCGTATACGGCTGACTCTCATACGGCTGGCTGTCTCAGCCGGCTGGTTTCAGAAGGCTGGCTCACTCTAGGACGCTATTTTGAAATGCAATATTTTATCGATTCGGATACATGTTTGATTCAGATGGTTCAAATACATATTTCTTTTTCTTAATATATATCAAGAACAAGTTGGACCAAGAATCGATCCCTGAGGGACACCGCATGAAATGGAATAAGTTTCTGAACGTTGGTCGGCCAAAACAACATTAATCTTGCGATTAGATAAGAAAGATTCGACAATCGAAAAAACTTGACCAGAAATCCCATACGATTGTTATTGCCCTTGCCTGGCAGGGGTGGCCAGACCTGCTTCATGCTCGAGCCGCATATAACAAAATCCAGTTTTAAAAGAGCCACAACACAAACACAATAAGAAATACGAATTTATTCATTCTCAACGAAATGTAGCTATTGATTAATATTAGCGCTGCGTGGTATACTGTGAGTCTCCACCTGGGCTGCAAGATGTTTGAAATTAGGTTGGTATGATGTTAAAGCAGTTCGGAGCAGTTCCTTCAAGTGTTGGTTTGTCAAAACTGAACGATATTTTGACTTTTAGCGGGAAAATGCATGTCTAATTCACCAAGGCTAATTCACCAAAGAGCCGAAAGCAAAGTCTCAAAGAGCCGCAGTTTGGCCACCCCTCGCCTAGAGCAACCGACTTTGCTTCCCCGCAACGGTCAAGAGCACGAAATATTCGTTCGGTTATTACTGTCATGTTACATCGAAAATGCCAAAACATTATTGCGGGCCTCTGACGCGCACGTTTGCGTTTATACTTTTTATGTCTCCCCCAGATTTTACATCTTCTGCCGCCAATGGCCCCGGCGATGATAGAACTATCTGTCACTTCATTGTTTCCCCTTAGTCGCCTCTTACAACACGAAGAACATTATCGTTGTGAAGTAGGCTATCATAGAATAATCAGTAGAATATACGAATATCAAAAAAAACGTTTTAATTTAAAAAAAATAGCAATGAAAACAACATCTTTACAATTGTATTGCAGAAATTGATTTGAATCACGCCTGATTTCGTTGAGCATCAACCAGAGATGGATCATAGATGGTTTATGATCGACAAAAATGCGTTTCATGTATTACCCAGTTTACATTTAGTATTCGATTTGTTTGAGGGAATTCGAATACTTTCAATGCAAATAATCGAATCTAAGTCTAATTTACCTGTTGAAGTACAACTATGCTATACTATTTTTTCAGTTTAGACTATTGCCTCTCGATATGTGTTTAGATTTACAAAAGATAAAAAGGGAGTTCAAAATGGTATTTAATTCCAATCAAGAGTCTGATACACAGATAAAGACCCCTTTTTTGATTTTTATTAAATGCTAAGGCCCGTTCGTGAACCTACCGGGCGGTCTATGCCCAACAACCGTTAGGCACGGACCTTCCTTGTGACTGTGTATCTGTTCTATGGTACAGCTACTCACGAAGTGCCTTGCTGAAGGGCACGCTCGGCGTGGAAACGGTCAAGCATCGAACATTGGTCATCCGGACAATACGATCGCGCTTAACCGACTGAGCCACCGAGTCAGGCACAGATAAAGACTCACGAGTTCATGAATTATGAAATATTACTCGCCATACCTGTGGTGGATAGAATGTTTTGAGGTTTTGTCAGACAATATGCAATGTTGTCTCCTTGATGTATTCCAACAGATTTGCTGGTGTCTGTGGAAGATATTTTTTCTTTTTGTTTCGGGATTTTTAGGGATTTGTAGTCTTAGTTTTAATACTTGGAGAAGTTTAAAATCAATTTAACCATCGCTTGAGGTGAAGTTAACTATGTCGTTGTCATACGAGTGGTCATTATTTAATTCCTTTGGATGCTGGGCGTAAATTTGAATTGAAAAACATCATTAAAATAAATGAGTTTAAAACGAAAAATATTTATGAACCCTATGCATGCAATATCCCAAAATATTCCTATTGAAGTTGAAGAAAATTTAATTTATCAGTATAACCTACCAGGATTTCGGTTTATCGAAATTAGAGCCAAGGCCTGTGATTAATGTTGAATTTTAGAACAAAAATATCCTATTTGTCACTTTTATATTTAAAAATCGATGCTGCCGACTCTCAGTCCGGGATTCATTGTGCAGTGTTTCCATATTAATTTGAAATGTAATTATCATGGGATAATATTTCTTTTTAAATGATCAATTTATTTCTTAAATCTACATTGGTTCAATAGAAGTAATTTAACTTCGAAAACTGGATTTATGTTCCAAAATAATTGAGTATTCCCGCAATAAATTGGTGCGCCCGTGTAAAGGGCATGCTTGCGGCAAATTCGAAATCCGATGAGAGATATTGTGGTGTCACGCGCGAGACAAGTGTTTTACGACTCCTGGAACGCTCGTCGAAATACCCTATTTATGAAGTACCTCCCGGTGGTATACTATAAGCTTCAGCTTATAATGTCATCCTGCATAAAGACAGTTTTAAAACAAAATTTACAAAATAATTTTAGATTTCTTATGTTTTAATGCTCTTTGCGATTTGACGTTTCCTCCTGATGCTGATTTTTATCACTGAATACTGGGATGTCGTTACGTCTGGTAACTATATCCTACTTGTCCCAGAGCATTTATCTCCAGCTACACCCAACCAGCATCTGCTACAATACCCCCAAATCACCTGCCTCTATCTCGCTTTCCTGTTCCCAGCCCACCTGAATCTACTTCGCCTGCGTTTCCCCAGACCTTCCGCCCACTAACTCACATCACACGACCCTCCTATCATCAATGCACCTGAATGCGGCCGTATCTCTACCCCGACTTCAAAGCCCTAAGCCTGCAACTGGAACCCGCCTAATACATCTAGCCCACTCGGAAACACAATCCGCTCAAGCTGCAACGCTAAACAATCAACTGACATAATTTCCGCGGCAGACCAGTTTATACGGCGCGTTTATGCCAAGGTAACTTTTAAAGACATTCAATTCAACGTTCGTTGCCTCTCTTTGTCTTGTTAATTGAGAAAATATGTTGATCTGGACAGGTTCAAAAGTTCACTTGGTACGAACACGCCGTATATAAACATCGGGTGTCTCGAAAACTGTACGGGATGTACGGGATGTACGGGATGTACGGGATGTACGGGATGTACGGTATGTACGGGATGTACGGGATGTACGGGATGTACGGGATGTACTGGATGTACGGGATGTACGGGATGTACTGGATGTACGGGATGTACGGGATGTACGGGATGTACGGGATGTACGGGATGTACTGGATGTACGGGATGTTCTGGATGTACGGGATGTACTGGATAATATTTTGCGCAAATTACCTTTTGAAGCATAGAAAATTGAAATATCAGTGGAAAAGTTTGGAATATTTATTCCTAATACTGTAACTAAAATGTAGTAAAATCGCTGTTCTTTGATAGTAATGCCAAGCGATAATATCAAAATCCACATTCCATAAATTGGCATCCACAAGGCAACTTAATTTCAAAATACAAAAATTGCGAAAATTAACGTTAACTTACTACGTTTTTATCAAAGTGTGGTTAATTAAATGTGGTGGTCAAGAATTGCACTCAATGTTTTGCAACCAGTTGAACTGCAGTCTTGTTATATAAAAACCAAGACAATTTCATTCACAGCGTATTGCACACACATTCAATTACACACAATAGTATTGCCCTTAATATGATTGCACCCAGAAAGATTGCACTCGGTAGAAATTGGACCCTTTCCTATGATTGTAGTAGATGTACGGGATGTACGGGATGTACGGGATGTACGGGATGTACGGGATGTACTGGATGTACGGGATGTACGGGATGTACAGGATGTACTGGATAAAATTTTGCGCAAATTACCTTTTGAAGCATAGCAAATTGAAATATCAGTAAAAAAGATTCGAATATTTATAACTAACTATTACTATTGATAGTAATGCCAATCGATGAAATAAAAATCTACAGTACATAATTTGGCATTCACAAGGCAACTACAATTTTGAAATAAGAAAATTATGCAAATCAATGTTAACTTACTGCGTTTTTATCACAGTGTGGTTAATTAAATGTGGTGGTCGTGAATTGCACTGAATGGCTTGCAACCAGTTTGACTGCAGTCATGTTATATAAAAGCCAAAGCAATTTCGCCCACAGCGTATTGCACAGACATTCAATTACACCCAATAGTATTGCCCTTAATAGGATTGCACCCAGAAGGAGTGCACTCGGTAGAATTGTACCCTTTCCTATGATTGTTGTAGATGTACGGGATGTACGGGATGTACTGGATGTACGGGATGTACGGGATGTACGGGATGTACTGGATGTACGGGATGTACGGGATGTACGAGATGTACTGGATGTACGGGATGTACGGGATAAAATTTTGCGCAAATTACCTTTTGAAGCATAGAAAATTGAAATATCAGTGGAAAAGTTTGGAATATTTATTCCTAACACTGCAACGAAAATGCAGTAAAATCGCCGTTCTTTGATAATAATGCCAAGCGATAATATTATAATCCCCATTCCATAAATTGGCATCTACATGACAACTACAATTTCAAAATACAAAAATTATGAAAATTAAAGTTAACTTACTGCGTTTTTATCAAAGTGTGGTTAATTAAATGTGGTGGTCGAGAATTGCACTCAATGTTTTGCAACCAGTTGAACTGCAGACTTGTTATATAAAAACCAAGACCATTTTATCCACAGCGTATTGCACACACATTCAACTACACCCAACAGTATTGCCCTTATTTGGATTTCACCCAGAAGGATTGCACTCGGTATAATTGGACCCTTTCCTATGACTGTAGTAGATGTACAGGATGTACGGCATGTTCAGGATGTACAGGATGTACTGGGTGTACAGGATGTACAGGATGTACTGAATAACATTTTGCGCAAATTACCTTTTGAAGCATGGAAAATTGAAATTTCAGTACAAAAGTTTCGAATATTTATTACTAACACTGTAACGAGAATGCAGTACAATCGCCGTTCTTTGATAGTAATGCCAAGCGATGAAATTAAAATCCACAGTACATAATTTGGCATTCACAAGGCAGCTACAATTTTGGAATAAGAAAATTTTGCAAATCAATGTTAACTTACTGCGTTTTTATCACAGTGTGGTCAATTAAATGTGGTGGTCGTGAATTGCACTGAATGGCTTGCAACCAGTTTAACTGCAGTCATCTTATATAAAACCCAAGGCAATTTCACCCACAGCGTATTGCACACACTTCCAATTACACCCAATAGTATTGCCCTTGATAGGATTGCACCCAGAAGGAGTGCACTCGGTAGAATTGTAGCCTTTCCTATGATTGTTGCCCCCCCACCCACAACACACCCAACCCACCCACCCCCCCCAACCCACCAACCCCCCCTAGAAGTACGGGATGTACGGGATGTACTGGATGTACTGGATGTACGGGGATGTACGGGATGTACGGGATGTACGGGATGTACGGGATGTACGGGATGTACGGGATGTACTGGATGTACGGGATGTACTGGATAAAATTTTGCGCAAATTACCTTTTGAATCATAGAAAATTGAAATATCAGTGAAAAGTTTGGAATATTTATTCCTAACACTGTAACGAAAATGCAGTAAAATCGCTGGTCTTTGATAGTAATGCCAAGCGATAATATTAAAATCCACATTCCATAAATTGGCACCCACAAGACAACTACAATTTCAAAATAAAAAAAATTATGAAAATTAACGTTAACTTACTGCGTTTTTATCAAAGTGTGGTAAATTAAATGTGGCGATCGAGAATTGCACTCAATGTTTTGCAACCAGTTAAACTGCAGTCTTGTTATATAAAAACCAAGACAATTTCACCCACAGCGTATTGCACACACATTCAATTACATCCAATCCATAGTATTGCCCTTAATAGGATTGCACCCAGAAGGATTGCACTCGGTAGAATTGGACCCTTTCCTATGATTGTAGTAGATGTACGGGATGCACGGCATGCACGTAGTGTACGGAATGCATTGGATGCACGGCAATCAGATTGGATGTACGACATGCACGACTTGTACGGGATGCACGGAATGTACGGCATGTACGGGATGTACGGCATGAACGGCATGTGCCGAATGCACGGAATGTACTGGATGAACGGCATGCACGGAATGCAATCAATGTTCGGAATGCACGTGATGTACGGCATACACGGGATGTACGGCATGTACGACATGTACCGGATGCACGGAATGTACTGCATGCACGACATGTACGCCATGCACGTAGTGTACGGAATGCATTGGATGTACGGCAAGCAGATTGTATGTACGAAATGCACGACTTGTACGGAATGCACGGCATGTACGACAGGCACGGGATATAGTGAATGTACGGCATGTAATGCACTATGCACTCAATGTTCCGCATGCACGCGATGTACGGTATGCACTGGATGTACGGCATGCACGGGATGTATGGCATGAACGACATGTGCCGATTGCACGGAATGTACTAGATGAACGGCAGGCACGGAATGCACTCAATGTTTGGAAGGCTCGTGATGTACGGCATATACGGGATGTTCGGCATGCACGGCATGTACTGAATGTACGGCATACACGTGGAGCACGGAATACACTGGATGTATGACGTGCACAGGCGATGTACGGCATGCACGACATGTACGGCAGGCACGTGATATACGGAATGCACGTGATGTACGGTATGTACGAAATGTACGGCAGGCACGTGATATACGGGATGCACTCAATGTTCCGCATGCACGCGATGTACGGTATGCACTGGATGTACGGCATGCACGGGATGTATGGCATGAACGACATGTGCCGATTGCACGGAATGTACTAGATGAACGGCAGGCACGGAATGCACTCAATGTTTGGAAGGCTCGTGATGTACGGCATATACGGGATGTTCGGCATGCACGGCATGTACTGAATGTACGGCATACACGTGGAGCACGGAATACACTGGATGTACGACGTACACAGGGGTTGTACGGCATGCACGACATGTACGGCAGGCACGTTATATACGAAATGCACGTGATGTACGGTATGCACAAAATGTACGGCAGGCACGTGAGATACGGAATGTACGGCATGTACGGAATGCACTGGATGTACGGCATGCGCGGGATGCACGATATACACGACGTGTTCTGGATGCAAGGAATGCATTGAATGTAAGGTGTGCATGTGACTTTGGGATGCACTGAATATACGGAATTCTCGGTATGTGCGAGATGTACGGAATTTACGGCATGTACGGCATGCGTTGAATAGGATGAATATAACATATAGATGGGGTATACGCGGTGTACTTAATGTACGACATGTACTGGATGCACGGAATGCACTGTATGTACGACATGCACTGTGTGCACGGGATACTCAGTATGTACGGAATGCACTTCATACACCCAGAGTGTGCATTCCTTGCATCCAGAACATGTCGTGTATATCGTATATCCCGCGCATGCCGTACATCCAATGCATTCCGTGCATCACGTGAAATCCGTATATCACGTGCCTGCCGTACATGTCGTGCATGCCGTACATCCCCTGTACATGTCGTACATCCCGAGTATTCCGTGCACCACGTGTATGCCGTACATTCAGTACATGTCGTGCATGCCGTATATGCCGTACATCACGAGCATTCCAAACATTGAGTGCATTCCGTGCATGCCGTTCATCCAGTACATTCCGTGCAATCGGCACATGTCGTTCATGCCGTACATCCCGTGCATGCCGTACATCCAGTGCGAACCATACATCGCGTGCATGCGGAACATTGAGTGCATAGTGCATTACATGCCGTACATTCACTATATCACGTGCCTGTCGTACATTCCGTGCATCCCGTACAAGTCGTGCATGTCGTACATACAATCTGCTTGCCGTACATCCAATGCATTCCGTACACCACGTGCATGGCGTACATGTCGTGCATGCAGTACATTCCGTGTATCCGGTACATGTCGTACATGCCGTACATCCCGTGTATGCCGTACATCACGTGCATTCCGAACATTAAGCGCATTCCGTGCATGCCGTTCATCCAGTACATTCCGTGCATTCGGCACATGTCGTTCATGCCTTACATCCCGTGCATGCCGTGCATCCCGTACAAGTCGTGCATGTCGTACATCCAATCTACTTGCCGTACATCTAATGCATTCCGTACACCACGTGCATGCCGTACATGTCGTGCATTCCGTACATCTACTACAATCATAGGAAAGGGTACAATTCTACCGAGTGCAATCCTTCTGGGTGCAATCCTATTAGGGCAATACTATTGGGTGTAAATGAATGTGTGTGCAATACGCTCTGGGCGAAATTGCCTTGGGTTTTATATAACATGACTGCAGTTCAACTGGTTGCAAACCATTCAGTGCAATTCACGACCACCACATTTAATCAACCACACTGTGATAAAAACGCAGTGAGTTAACGTTAATTTTCATAATTTTTGTATTTTGAAATTGTAGTTGCCTTGTGGATGCCAATTTATGGAATGTGGATATTAATATTATCGCTTGGCATTACCATCAAAGAACAGCGATTTTACTGAATTTTCGTTACAGTGTTAAGAATAAATATTCCAAACTTTTCCACTGATATTTCAATTTTCTATGCTTCAAAAGGTAATTTGCGCAAAATTTTATCCAGTACATCCCGTACATCCAGTACATCCCGTACATCCCGTACATCCCGTACATCCAGTACATCCCGTACATCCCGTACATCCAGTACATCCCGTACATCCCGTACATCCAGTACATCCCGTACATCCCGTACATCCCGTACATCCCGTACATCTCGTACATCCCGTACATCCCGTACATCCCGTACATCCCGTACATCCAGTACATCCAGTACATCCAGTACATCCAGTACATCCAGTACATCCATAACATCCAGTACACCCAGTACATCCAGTACATCCGGTACATCCCGTACATCCCGTACATCTACAACAATCTGTAGAGGGTACAATTCTACCGAGTGCACTTCTTCTGGGTGCAATCCTAATAGGGCAATACTATTGGGTGTAATTAAATGTGTGTGCAATACGCTGTGGGTGAAATTGCCTTGGGTTTTATATAACATGACTGCAATTAAACTGGTTGTAAGCCATTCAGTGCAATTCACGACCACCACATTTAATTAACCACATTGTGATAAAAACGCAGTAAGTTAACGTTAATTTTCATAATTTTTGTATTTTGAAATTGTAGTTGCCTTGTGGATGCCAATTTATGGAATGTGGATTTTAATATTATCGCTTGGCATTACTATCAAAGAACAGCGATTTTACTGAATTTTCGTTACAGTGTTAGGAATAAATATTCCAAACTTTTCCACTGATATTTCAATTTTCTATGATTCAAAAGGTAATTTGCCGAAAATTTTATGCAGTACATCCCGTACATCCAGTACATCCCGTACTTCCCGTACATCCAGTACATCCCGTACATCCCGTACATCCCGTACATCTACTACAATCTACTACAACCATGGGAAAAGGTCCAATTCTACCGAGTGCAATCCTTCTGGGTGCAATCCTAATAAGGGCAATACTATTGGATGTAATTGAATGTGTGTGCAATACGCTGTGGGTAAAATTGTCTTGGTTTTTATATAACAAGACTGCAGTTCAATTGGTTGCAAAACATTGAGTGCAATTCTCGACCACCGCATTTAATTAACCACACTTTCATAAAAACGCAGTAAGTTAACGTTAATTTTCATAATTTTTGTATTTTGAAATTGTAGTTGCCTCGTGGATGCCAATTTATGGAATGTGGATTTTAATATTATCGCTTGGCATTACTATCAAAGAACAGCGATTTTACTGCATTTTAGTTACAGTATTAGGAATAAATATTCCAAACTTTTCCACTGATATTTCAATTTTGTATGCTTCAAAAGGCAATTTGCGCAAAATTTTATCCAGTACATCCCGTACATCCAGTACATCCCGTACATCCCGTACATCCTGTACATCCCGTACATCCCGTACATCCCGAACATCCAGTACATCCAGTACATCCCGTACATCCCGTACATCCAGTACATCCCGTACATCCAGTACATCCCGTACATCCCGTACATCCAGTACATCCCGTACATCCCGTACATCCCGTACATCCCGTACATCCCGTACATCCAGTACATCCCGTACATCCCGTACATTCCCGTACATCCCGTACATCCCGTACATCCCGTACATCCAGTACATCCCGTACATCCAGTACATCCCGTACATCCCGTACATCCAGTACATCCCGTACATCCCGTACATCCCGTACATCCCGTACATCCCGTACATCCAGTACATCCCGTACATCCAGTACATCCCGTACATCCCGTACATCCCGTACATCCCGTCCATCCCGTACATCCCGTACATCCCGTACAGTTTTCGAGACACCCTAAACATCGGATCTGCCCGCAATTCCCTGTGTCCGCAATTCACGCTGTGGGAATAAGTTTGAGTTCGGAGGTAGTGGGTTCTAGATTTCCTGTTGTAGAGGTGGTTCAAAACGAGTCCCAAGTCAGAGATGGCGGTCTTGGCTAACATTCTTATTGATGCTTAGCCAGAAGTTACGTACACCACTGTGTACCGGCGTGTTGTCGAGAAGAGTTCGTACACATAATCATCCAGCACGGGTTTCAAGTAGTGTTGCGCAATTTTAGGTAAAAGTACCTGAAATACCTAATTTACCAAGTATATTCTCAAAATACTTTTCACCTAGTTTCACTTATAACTGAATTACCTAGTTTTAACTTTTACCAAGTTTTCTATTTTAAGATTTTACCCAGTGAAATTAGGTAAATTTAGCTAATTTTAAACTAAATACCTAGGTCAAAAAACTAGATAAATTTTATTTTCCTTACAAAAAAGTCCTCAAAATAAATTATTTGAAAAATGTATTAAATACAGTCAAACAGCGATTATCTAGTTTAACTGGTTTTATTCAAGGAACGACCTAGTTTTAAAAGTGAAACTATGTTATCTAGTAATACTTTACCCAGTTTTGTGATAAATTTATTTTACTTTACTTAGTTGAGGAAAAAACTAGGTTTTCGAGTATGCATCAAGACGAGGGGTTCTCAACCTTTTTCGGTGAAAGGGGCACATTTCGAGCATAAAATTTGTGAGCGGCCGACGAAATCATAGAACAGAAGACACAGAAAAGGCATGCAAATATGTTCAATCATCACAAGGTAATATAACATATTTTTCTAACATTGAATTTTTAAAACGAAACGATGTGTGGCAAAGATAAATTAGGTGAATTTAATTTTTTGAAGAAAATTTTCACGTCAAATTTCTGGCTGAGCCTGGCTGATGCAAAATTAGATCTAATTTTCACCTTAAAAAACGCTTTTCTCGATTAACTTAAAAATAATATTTCATGCAGTAATTGGCGCAAATATCATCTACTAAAATAAAAAAGTAATAATTCTGAATATTTGATTTTGCAAAACATCGATTTACGAGCTTGGAGAGATCAATATTTGCAACCAGAATGTAGAATTTCAATGAGGAATATTGTTCCTCCTATTTTTCCGGATAAGGCAGCGAATTTTTTTTTTTTTTCTGAAGTATCTCCTACACTATGATAGACAACTACACTAAATTGTGAACGAATGTCATATCAGTTAAAATTCTTTTGGGGCAGTGATGTCACCTGTTCTTTATTAGGTGATTGACTGGTTGGCCTACTGCCCAGAGATGCGTAGCTCCAAGTGTTTTTCCTAATTAACTGCGCTAACATTTTCAGAGAAATAACTGAAGGGTAGTTGGTATCTGCCCTGTGCGATAGTAAAACTAATAATTGTCCTGTAACGTTCTCGGATTATCGTAACATTTGTTTTGTCTTTTTCACTTTTGACCTAGAAAATCCACCGCGAATCGTTCATGGAAAAAATTGTTTTCCCTTTATACCAAACAAATGTACTTTATTTAGTCGTTAAAATGTGCAAATTTCTGCTTTTAAATTTGCTGGTATGAATTGAAAATACTTTGTCCATAAATCTGTCCTGTTGATATTAGTAATTCGTAACTATAATTTCTTTGATCGTCATAATGGAGACAAGTTGTAACAATCAAAACTTGTTATGTAGTTGGAATTATTGATTAGATCTGCGCCAGTAAATAGCCAAAATTCCCCATTCCTACTCAGACAACAGAACCACAAACAACCTCTTCGAGGTCCAGTCCAGACTGACGTTTATTAAACAATCAACAACAAGCACATGGTGCGATGGACACGTCACAATTAACCGTGTTATAAACAACACAACAAAGGTTGCCAAAATTAACAACACAAAACACTGGCGCTGATTCGAAGAAATTATTCGAGTTCCACAAAATAACAAATATCCCATTTTTACTATTAATAATGTCTTAATTATTATAATTGAGAAATTCATAGTTACGAATTACAAATATTAGCATAAACAGCATAAAAGCGATGCATTTTCAATTACACCCCAGTCCAGGAGCAAGTAATTTCATTTTGGGGTCGAAATACGATCGATTTTGGTCAAATTTGACATGTTGACGACCAACTTTCAACTTTACAAAAATTAAGCTGGGGGTAAAGCGTCTAGTACAGCTATGCCACTGGAAGTTACGGTTCCAAGCAGAAGTTGCCCATTATCAAGTTCTGTAACGTGACTTACGGCCTGGCAAATCTTACCTTTAAGGTCATAGTAAATGGCTTCTGGCTCAAACCTCGAGTTGATTTTAACAACCGAACCCTGGTTCATTTTCAAGAGCTTGAATATATATTCTAAACTCAGTGCCCCTGTCAAAGTATCGCGAATCATCGGGAAGGGAAGAGCAATATCCATGCTCCAGTCAGCTAATATTGGGATTGGTGCCCAGTAACCACCGTCTCTACTACGTCGAATATTATCAGGCCCTCCTGGAAGTAATATCTGCTTCAAAACTTCTCCAGACTGGATATCAATTACTAGAATACGACGATAGGTATTCTCAGACACAAGCAATTTTGTCTCTGTTGGGTCCAGTTCAATGCCATTCGCAAAACAGAGATTGCTACGTATGAGGTCCACTCTTTCTGTTGTCAGGTCAACTCTGAACAAACGTCCGGTACATTCACCTTCTATAATGCTATACGGTGCACCTTTATAGTCCCATTTTTCACTGGTGTCCGTGAAATACATTATCTTCCCATCGGCCGTTATTGTTAAATCGTTTGTAAACACCATATGCGGTACAACGGCATTATACCCAACGATTTTCTTCCATGCTTTCGTCTGCACATCCAATCTAAATATGCCTTGATAGGCATCCGCAAAATACAGATTAGAATTTAGGAAACGTAATCCCATGAGTCTTTTTTCAGTTCGACCGCTCCCCGCTGAAAAATCGAACGACTTCGTTAATTCTGTTACCTTTTGGTTGTCCTTCCCACCGTTTGTAATTTTCATTATTCGACCATCTTCGAGACCTGTGTACCAATTTCCACTATCATCAACAGCGATAGATTCGGGGCCTTTCATGTCTGGTAATATTTTCCTACCGTTTTGCAAATTATTATTTTCCGAATTGGTCCATTTTAATTGCTGAATATTGTGCATATTGTCAATTACGACACTCGAAGTTGGTGATGTTATATATGAATAGGATAAGTAACTGCCAAACATAATGCTGGCTACCAACCAAACTACTAGAAATATACTCTTTCCCATGGTTGGGCCATTCTCAACTCCCTCGTTCTTCAATCGTGTCTTTTCGGAACTTTTCCTAATTTTGCGCTTTCTCACGACGCCTTTAACGCCAGCCATTCCTAACTGCTTACAGAAAACATGCGGCGATCCAACTTCTTTCCATTCAGCTCAAATAGAATAGGACTAATATCGCGGAGCACGAGTAATAAGATAAGCAAACGGACGTAAGTAGACAATGTAATATAAACTGCTCAGTCACGCTTGATACGCTTCTCAGTTTTCCTTAGTTGCGATATGTCTCCTTATTGATTTTACGATAAGCATGACAGTGCGTTTTACCATTTGTACGTCTCTAGAGTTACTAACAGTTATTGACACGTGGTAACTCTTGAAATATTTAACTAACACGGATAAAATATTTTTTGATAATGATGTGGTTTGCGCGTGGGATCAGAACCTAGTTGATTTTTATTTTTATACGGAGATAGAAACGCTGTTTGTTAGTTAATATTGGTCACCATAACTATATTAAAATATGGCATGTCTTTGCAGTAGAACAAGACAAGAGTGTGTTGATTGTAGTCACTGGATTGGTATGTATGAGATTTCTAATTTTTACGAATGTTATTATATGGAAATGCATTCGAATTTCCAGTTACATATTGTTTGTCGGAGCGGAAGAAAGCCGCTCAACCATAGACGTCCAAAGAATTAGTCGCAGAGAGTATCAAAAGGTGTATGGCAAAAACATCATACTAAACCAGTGTTTTTGAGGCTTTCGCTACAGCGAAAGTCATATTGAAATTCTACGTTTTTTTTTATTATTATTATTCATTATTATGATAGATGGCTCTAGTATCAAAGCTACAAGATCTGGTTTTGTTTTGTTTTTTGAAATTTTTTTTTATGAATTCTACGGAACATCTATACCTTCTTTGTTCCCTGCAATAACTGTGAATGTTATTAAACTAATAAAAATTTTATTAGAATAATAAAAAAATATATTAAATGAAATTATTGTTATTTTAAGTATTATTATTATAAGTTTTACACTATTTAATACTCTTTTCATTGCTGTTTTGATAATTTTGAATTGAAGAACTGCATGCAGTCAAACTTAAGCTAAATTATCTCCAAAACTTTCCCACAAATCCATTTCTAGGAAATGGATTTCGGAAAGTAGCGGGATTCCGAAAAACTTTATAATTTTGACAAGTTTAAATCCGTGTTTTTTGTACATTTTCAAGCTGCTTCTTGCGTTTTCATCATATGCAGTACTATTCTTTTATAACCCATCGCAGTGGCTTGATATATAGCATGCTGAAGTAATGATTCGCCAATTCCTTTTCGTCGCATTCTCGGTGATACCGACATTCTCTGTGAAATAAAAATATCGCTTTAATGTACTTGACACAAAAGTTCAGCATACAATTGCTGCATCAGGATTTTGTATCGAGCTTTCGCTGGGTGACGACTCCCAAGGCCTAGATTTGCAAGACCCGTTGAGTAGAGAAAATGCAGTTCGTGGCACGGCTCCGACATATACCTTAGTATAGTTCGAAAAAACTTTCATAACCATGCACTGTTATAAAATTGCGGTGATCTGATTGGATTAATAGAGCTCGAGGAATGAAGATCCTTTTTTCATTACGTCAATCTTTTCTGAGTCTTTGCGCAATAGTGGTTTCAAGAAATTTCAATAACACAAGTTTCTTTCATACTCAGCCTTAGCCTGTAACCACAACCTTGAAATCGTAAAAGTCATCAAACGTTTCATTCGCTATAAGAGCAATGGTCCCTACGATATTCCATCGGTCGTCTATCAGAAATTCTGAAACCCAAAATTTGATATAATTTTTTGAAATATCACCGAAGTTATCAAAATCGACATTTATTCTTTTGATCATCATTATCGTATTGAATCCGTCTGTTATAAAAGAAATAAAATATGAATAACACCATCGATATCAACTAATCAAAAAATCATTTTGTTAGGCATAAGTTACTGATGACCTGGTTCATGGGGCCGCGATCCATCAGTGGCACTTGCAAAACAATGCATAAATGGGCAAAATTTATCTATCTCGGAAGTGCTCACTATTGACCGGCACGTATCCCTATCAGTGGTGAATTTAGTATCGTGAAGGGGGGCGGGATTCGAAGGCAGAGTTTGAAAACTTTTGTTTTCATATTGCCCAAAACTAACCGGAAAAATTGCGCCGGTAATGAGAAAAAATTCTAAAAATGAGATTGCATGTGCTAAAAAAGGCGCAGAAATAAACGCGTAAATGATATTAGGATTTCCTACGTTTTATGGCACTTAATGTTTCGTTAGGCGAGTGGGAATGTCACGACCCATTCACAATACGCTATAGTGAGTCAGTTCTACTACATTTCTGCTCGGGGCAAAAGTTATTGAAGTGAGTGTAATACATTAGATGTGATAGGATTTCATTTTTATAATGCAGGAGAGGAAAGCCTAGAATGCTGTTTAACCATGTGGCGAAAATGACCTTTCGTCTCGGTACCAACTACGAGCTGAGTATTGAGGTTTTTGCTCAACGGTTCACTGATTCGGCATGAGCATGGTTGGTAAAGGAACCCATAGCCAAAGATTACATGAATTACCTTCCGCCGGTGAGGAGAGGCACCTTTAATAAGCCTAGCAATCGTGTCTATAATCATCGCTCATAGGATTCGAACCCAGAACTACAATAGATGCGTAGCCGGAAGCGCGCTCCCACCGATTGAGATAACTGGGCTAATTAGGGACATAACTTACCAACCATATCTAGATTTGATTTTACAAGTACATTCAAAAATATTATTGTTAATTAAATGGGAAATATACTTACAAAGTAATGTTATCACAAACGTCAGTAGAGTAACAAATGTTACAAATCTCCAAAAGTCGAATAGAATCGGTAGAATGCCCGTCGACGCAGCTAATATAATCTGTGAAAAAAACTAGACCCGCAGTTAAAAATAATCTACTTGAACATGTTTTGTTAAGCATGAGTCATCGGGTCATGATGGATCGGGCTTCTAAACATCTTGAATATGAAATGTATGCTAATAAGCCCGATAACTGGCCTAAAAAGTCGATTTTATAATTTTATTTCAATATCGCTTAGAGAAATCACAGTTACATAGCAATGATTTCACTGCATTTTTGTTATTATAGGGCGATCATGTGAGCAATATGTGAGTATTCTCTTCGTCTTAAAATGTAATTTCATTGTTGGAATAAACATCTGGTTCACGCCTTTTCTAATAATATTCCTAACTTCAGTTACGTCGACGTCTGACACAAGACGGATTCGGACATTTACGTTTTCCCTCTATTTTTTATCCATTATCTATATGTGACTATTATGTTATACAAAAAGTTGCAACCTACGTGGCGTACACATCAAATGAACAGCAAACATATATAAAATAGATAATGAATGATGCTACCGCAGAATCGATGACAAAAAAACCGACGCACTTCACATAGAAACACCGCTATCGATTCAACTTTCCGTGACGGCGCACTCTAACACATTTACGATACATTTGATGATGTAAGGAAACGCGTACTACTTTCTTATAATGTTTCCTTGGAAATTATTCCGTGGCACGTTTTTAAACTTTCTTTTAAGTTTTGTTTGCTTTCCTGATGACTATGTAATGTTATATCTTTATTGGTATCGCCTTTTGTGTCGAGGTGTCGAATTAAACCATGTCTATGTAGCGCGCAGAATGCAAGTGTGCAAAAGCGAGTATATCTAAATGGGAAGTTGGAGAAATACAAATGCAACTGAGTGTGCAAAAGTGCGAGTGTAGATTCAGCTGAATGTATACATACAGATTTAGCTAAATGTGCAACTGGTCGGTTACTATAGGCACTGCACTTATCTGCAGCTAGAATGGAATATTTATTTTAAATGTTTAGGAAGATGGGATTCAGATTGAACGGGCAACAAGCGGAGATATAAAACAACAATTTAAATCAAATGTGCAAGTGCTGTTCTAGAACCAACAACATTTTCGCAATTTGATACTGCATATTTAGCAAATGTCCGATGCTGAGGTTAAATGTAGCGGTTGCGCCTAAATGAAATGAAATGAACTTTATTTCACAGTATGCAATTAACAATGTTTACAATTATATCTAGTTACGAGATTTATCTTGCGTCTTGCTATTGCATCCAGTGTGGAACCAATGAGGAACCGGTAAGGTTATCGAGCATCGTTCGAATATTATTTTTACATTTGGCGCCCGGCATACAATTGCAGATTTGAGTTAAATGTGCAGGTAATGTGCTGGCATCAAATGTGCACGCATAAACGTGAAACCGCATAGGCCTTGTAGAGGACAAAATGTATAAATCAACAACGAATGCTGGCAGTTTTCCGGAGACTCAAATTATCACCTTTGTTGCCCGTCGTATCGAAGCAATTATTGCCCAATTAGTTGAATTTACGTTTTCTCGGTGTTATATGCCGAGGTGCGGGAGGTCGTACCGCATTAGCGTTGTTTACCTTTCAGTGAGCGGTATTATGCCGAAATTTGTAGTGATCTAGTGCGCAAGGGTTTTTGTGAAATATATGTGTTTAGGATATTCTCTAACTCTGTTTTGTTTTTAGAGTATAGTCCAAACGTTTTAAAACAGTAACATCAATTACAGTTACAACTAACTGACCTAGGATTGCCCGTCTTGACTGGAGCTGCCAGCGTTGTTGAATCCTGAGCGTATTTGACTTGACAATCCTGTCTTGCCTCCTTTTATTTATGATTGGTTTACGTTGGGAACTTTTATAATAAAAACATACAAATCTTTGATCAAGTGTGATCTTGAGTGAATGGCGTGTCAATAAAGGGAGGAGCTGTTTTTAGACTTCGACGTACAGTGAAATATATGTAGTTTGGCTACTACAAATCTATTGAAATGCCCGGAAAAGTGGGTTAAACACAGCTGTTTTGTGTAAGTATATTTTTACGTTTCCGTTTAGTTATGAATTTACTTGAGTTTAGTTCATGACTGGGTCGAAGTTTGATATTTTACACTTCATTTATGGGTCTTATCACCTAATTTAGGCATTGTTAGTTGGGTATGAGACGGAAATCAGACCAAAGACATATTGCCTCACCTAGCTTTCGGCAACTCACTACTTCAAGCTAATTCCGTACTCTACACTAGGCAACACTGTGGTATATTCAGTATTATCATGTTTAGAGTTTAGACATATATTCAAATACCGATACATTTAATACTATTATCGTAAGTTGTCATTGACAACTTTTTTAATGTGCAGAGCGATTCAACGTTGAGAGCGAATAATTTTTCGGATATTTATCGAGTTGGGCGGTAAAATTGCTGAATTTTCGGACGGATTAGGATTCTGATATTTGTAGATCCAACCAGCACTACCGGATACGGCCGACAAACCATGCAATATTGCAGCAAAATAGAACGCGTTTTATAATTCTATTCCTGAAATAAAATAGCGCAATAAAAAAAAAATGATGAAATATTGCATGGTCGTAAAATATGATATTATTTCATCTGTACTAGCTTTATGATAGGATTAGGATGGTATTTTGCTTATTAATTGAAAGAAGTCGAGTCACGTCCGTATATGCTGACGTTCAGGTTGGATTTTGCACATTTGCACAGGTTGTATCCATATATCTTAGAAGACGTTTTTGACCAGTATTAACTCATTTTGGATGGACCCCAACAATCCCGTCTCGGAAATTTTTTTTTATTTGGGCATAATCGTGTATTACAGTCGCCAAACGACTATTTAAATTGGCGGTTAGCTCAGTGACGTAGCATTCGATTGAGTGCACTTAAGGTCAATGGGGGAATTTCACTAGATTGCTCTGTATTGACGGCGACGATAATCCCGCTATGATCATAAGGCTTCATCTCGACGTTTCTATTTGGGTCAGGATGCGTTACGTTCGACAAAATCATGGAATGGCCTCTTAAGTTCTTCCAAATTCCAACAACTGTTTAAATAATTTGTGACCAAAACTGGTAGCCTTCGAAAAGGCCTAGTAGAAAAAAAGCGGTTGTTCACATCGCATTATTACAGGATGAAAGTTGCTAACTTTAGAAAATGATTCTCTACCTTTTGACGCTACAGTAAAACTTAATAACAAACACACTGCTGCTGAAATATTCCATCCCAATCAGAAACTTCATTTCGTCAAACCGAAGAAAATGATATGAACGTTTAAGACACCTGAAGAAAAACAAGATTCCGTCACCTGGATTCTGCACGACCACTTTTTGAAGACACCAGATCTCAACTTTATCGAGAATCATAAAATATTTATATAGAAACATAAAAAATACGTAATTTTGACGTTGTGATCAATAAAAATTAATGACGGAATTTAAGCATGATATATAAGTAAATTTTTATTTAAATAAAGAAGATTTTTCCTGATTTATAATTTAACAGGTTTAAGAAGCTTCTGGAAAGCGTGGACAAAAGATGAACCTTGCTTTCGTAAGCACAATGCATCTATTGTCTAAGCTCAGCAAAGTCATCCAAAAAATGAATTTCTGTGTTATAAATTTATAAATAATTTCGCAGATGTTTTTAAAAAATTAGAAACTAAATAAAAAATAATCCGAGACATTCTATAATAAAGTTGAATAAAACAATGCAATCCGGGGAAATGCAGTCAAACTTAGGCTAAATTATCTTTAAAACTTTTCTACAAATCCATTTCGAAGAAATATACACGGATTTCTGAAAGTAGCGGGATTCCGAAAAACTTTCTAATTTTGACAAGTTTAAATCCGTGTTTTTTGTACATTATCAAAGCTGCTTCTTGCGTCTCCGTCGTATGCAGTACTATTCTTTTATAACCCATCGCAGTGGCTTGATAAATAGCATGCTGAAGTAATGATTCGCCAACTCCTTTTCGTCGCATTCTCGGTGATACCGACATTCTCTGTGAAATAAAAAAAATTCTCCAAATGTACTTGACACAAAAGTTCACCATACAATTGGTACATCAGGATTTTATATCGAGCTTTCGCTGGGTGACGACCCCCAAGGCCTAGATTTGCAAGACCCGTTGAGTAGAGGAAATGCAGTTCGCGGCACGGTCCCGACATATACCTTATTATAGTTAGGAAAAAGTTTTATAATCATGCACTGTTATAAAATTGCGGTGATCTGATTGGATCCCTTTTTTATTTCTACACTCTTTTGTGGGTCTTTGCGCAAAAGTCGTTTCAAGAAATTTCAATAAAACAAGTCTCTTGCACATTTAGCCTGAGTAAAATTTGATGATTTACCTTCAACTCCACAACCTTGAAATCGTAATACTCATCAAACGTTTCATTCGCTATAAGAGCAATGGTTCCTACGATACTCCATTGGCCGTCTATCAGAAATTCTGAAACCCAAAATTTGACATAATTTTTCGAAATATCACCGAAGTTATCAAAATCGGCATTTATTCTTCTGATTATCATTATCGTATTGAATCCGTCTGTTATAAAACAAATAAAATATGAATGACACCCTCGATATCAACTAATCAAAAAATCTTTTTGTCAGGCATAAGTTACTGATGACCTGGTTCATGGGGGCACGATCCATCAGGGACACTTGCAAAACAATGCATAAATGGGCAAAATTTATCTATCTCGGAAGTGCTCACTATTGAGCGGTTGTCTAGCACGTATCCATATCAGCGTTGAATTCAGCATCGTTGGGCGTGGAAGAGGGAGCGGGTCCGAGGGCAAATTATGCCACCATAATGCCCAAAACCAGCCGGAAAATCGCGACGGTAATGCTAAAAAATTCTGAAAATGAGATTCCATGTGCTAAAATGAACGTAAAGGCGCCGAAATTACGTATATAACATTAGGTTTTCCTACGTTTTATGACACGTTTTATAATGTTTCGGTAGGCGAGTGAGAATGACATGCCCCATTCGAAATGAGCTATGGTGAGTCAGTTCTGCTACATTTCTGCTCTTGGCAAAAGTTATGGAAGTCAGTGTAATCCATTAGATGTGAAAGAATTTCATTTTTATTACGCAGGAGAGGAAAGCCTAGAAGGCTGTTTAACCATGTGACGAAAAACGACCTTTCGTCTCGGTACCAGTTCCGAGCTGAATATTGAGGTTTTTTCTTAACGGTTCACTGATTCGGCATGGGTATGGTTGGTAAAAGAACCCATGGCAAAAGATTACATGAATTACCTTGCGCCGGTGAGGAGAGGCACATTTAAAGAGCCTAGCAATCTTGTCTATAATCATAGCTCATGGAATTCGAACCCAGGACTAAATGAGATGCGTAGCCGGAAGCGCGTTCCCAACGCTCTCACCAATTAAGTTAGCCGGGCTAATTTGGAACAGAACTTATCAACCATATATAGCTTGATTTAGCGAGTATATTCAAAAATATTATTGTTAATTAAATAGGAAATATACTTACAAAGTAATGTTATCACAAACGTCAGTAGAGTAATAAATGTTACAAATCTCCATAAGTCTAAACCGAATAGAATCGCCAGAATGCCCGTCGACGCAGCTAATATAATCTGTGAAAAAACAAGACCCGCAGTCAAAAATAATCTAAAGCGCAGTCCATAAGTGTCTCATGCTTGACAAAATACAATTTTCAATTAGGAATTAGGGATAAATAAGCGTAGCGTGGAATACATTGGTCATCGTAAATGGCGACAAAATTACCGGTCATTTGTAGCAATCGTATACTCTGGAATTCAAAACCATCGTGCTTATGAAATTTATGCTAATAAACCCGATAATTGTCGATTTTATAGTTTTATTTCAATATCGCCTAAATGAAATCACAGTTACAATGATTTTAATGCATTTTCAATATTATAGGGTGATCATGTGAGCAATATCTGAGTATCGAACGAAAAAAGCACTCATACCTTATTTCTAGTCTTCGTCTTAAAATGTAATTTCATTGTTGGAATATACATCTGGTTCACGCCTTCTCTAATAATATTGCGAACTTCAGTTACGTCGACGTCTGACACAAGACGAATTCGGAAGTTTACATTTTCCCTTAATTTTTTCTCCATTATCTATATGTGACTATAATGTTGTACAAAAAGTCGCAACCTACGTGCCGTACACATCAAATAAACAGCAACCATATATAAAATAGATAATAAATGATGCTACCACAGTATCGACGATTAGAAAAAACCGAAGCTTTTCACACGGGAACCCCGTTATCGCAACAACTTGCCGATTTAGGATATTGTGCGTATTTAATGATTTAGAGAAATACAGGCGCAACTAAATGTGCGAAAGTTCGAGTGTAGATTCAGCTAAATGTGCAATTGATGAGTCACTATACGTATATTTAGTAAATGCACTTATCTTCAGCTGGAATGGCATATTTATTTGAATTGCTGAAGATGGGATTTATATTGAACGAGCAACAACAACATTTACGCAAAACGTGATACTGCATATTCAGCAAATGCCCGATGTTGAGGTTAAAATGCAGCGGTTGCGCGTAAATATTATATTTACATTTGATGCCCAGCGTACAAGTGCAGATTGAAGTTAAATGTGCAGATACACTATTGGCATCAAATGCGACACTGCATGTTTATGAAATATCCGGAAAAGTGGGTTAAAATACAGCTGTTTTGTGTAAGTATTTTTTTATGTTTCCGTTCAGTTATGAATTTTCTCGAGTTTAAAATTGGGTCGAAGTTTGATATTTTACACTTTATTTTTATTGTTCACCCAATCTAGGCACTGTTAGTTGCGTATGATACAGAACTATAGTGCAAATATGGCCAAAGACACCTTGAGAGACACCTCACCTAGCTTAACGCAACTCACTACCACAAGCTACTTCCGTACTTCTCACCAGGAACCACTGTGGTATATTCAGTATTATCATGCTGTGAATTTACACATATATTCAAATACCGATACATAAAATATTATTATTTTAAGTCTTCACTGACAACTCTTTTAATGCGCAGTGCGAATCAACGTCGAGATTGCATTTCTTTTAGGATATTTATCGAGTTTTTCTGGATTTTATCTGGGCCATAAAATTGCTGAATTTTCGGACGGATTTGAATTCTGATATTTGTGGATCCGGTCAGTACAGCCGAAAAAGACCGACAAGCCGTGCAATATTGCAGCAAAATAGAAAGTGTTCTATAATTCTATTCCTGAAATAAAATTGCGCAATAAATTAATGATTAAATATTGCATGGTCGTGAAATATAGTATATTTCATCTGTGCTCGCTTTATGATTGAAGTATATAGGCCCTGAAAGAGCTATATTACACCACGATAAAAATATTGCTTCGAAGTGTGGGCCCCCTTTTCAATTTTGTTGAACGCAATTTATATTGTTTGGGTCATCATGTCCCTATTAATTATTTTAACCGTTCCGAACAAATTTTGTTAATGACTATTTGAAATACAAACATCTGACGAGTCTGATGCCTAAATAGATATATGTAAATACGACAAACTCAACATTCAATTTGTCAGATATATCAATAAATCTGACACATTCAAAGTCACATTAATAAATCGGACATTATGGCGTCCTAAACGCGCCTTGGAATTTCGTCACATTTCTATATACCCAAAACACAACACTGAACTTGGCAAATATGTTAATCTGGCACAAGTTATTTGGTATTTATAAATTAGACGTTAAACTCATAATATTGTCTTGAATCTTTATCAAATTCATATATCCGCCAATTTGCGACATTCGATTCGGCAGATTTGTAAAGCAAAGAGAGTTATTATACTTATTTGCAAAACTTTAAGCCCTAGATACCCTTCGCGTGTGGGGCACATTATAACGTCATTATTTAACCTCGAAAAAAATTCCAATTTCGCCTCATCTTCGTTTAAGGTTCTAAATACTTCACTGCAAAAGCGGTAACGAAATACTGAAACGACAACTTGCCGACCACATCGCATGATAGATACGCATGAATGCATGATCGATGTTACCTCAATTTGGATGGGCCCCCACAATCCCGTCTCGGCATTTTTTTTTATTTGGGCGTAATCGTGTGTTACGGTCGCCAAACGGCTATTCCAATTGACGGTTACCTCAGTGACATAGCATTTGATCGAGTGCACTTTAGGTCAATGGAGGAATTTCACTAGAGTGCTCTGTGTTGACGGCGACGATAATCCCGTTATGACAATAAGGGTTCATCTCGACGTTTCTTTTTGGGTTAGGATGTGTTACGTTCAACAAAATCATGGAATCGTCTCTTAAGTTCTTCCAAATTCCAACAACTGATTAAATAATTTGTGACCAAAACGGGTAGCCTTCGAAAGATGCCGTCTTCACACGCGTAAAGGCCTAGTAGTAAAAAGCAGTTGTTCACATTGCATTATTACAGGATGAGAGTTGATAACTTTAGAAGATGATTCTCTACCGTTTGACGCCGCAGTAAAACTTGATAACAAACCCACTGCTGCTGAAAATATTCCATCCCAATCAGAAATTTTATTTCGTCAAACTTTTCAACCTGAGGCGCATGCTTGGCAAAATAAAACTTCTGATTGGGACATAGCAGTGAAACAAACCACTACACCGATGCTGCAACAAATACTCTCGTGTACTCAACTGGAATTCGCGAACTCGGTGCCTCGAAGACCATACTTCCCAACCATCTTTCACGCTCAATGTAAAATGACACGATCTCCATACTACGTTACTTTTATTATAGAAAGTTCGACAAAAATATCCATCAACATTACCAGGGAATCAAAAAGCAAGCTTGTAAAAAATCTTTTTTTTTTCAATTTATTCTTATTATAAAAATTTAAATATTTAATTTTTAGGTTGACACTTGGAGCAATCGTATATCCCTACGAAAATCTTCTTTTTGTAGAGCATAGAACACTGGCGGACCACGCCTGGTAGCGTGATCTGTCAGTTTTTACTCCTTCGGGTCATGTTAAACACATAATCCCGATAAATAAATTTTTAACTGGAGTGAAGTTAAGTTTCAAAGAATTTCGAGACATAAATAATTAGCACACTGATGTAGGCCAATGAATTATTTTGAACAAAAAGTGTGCGAATGAAAGAACTAAAAAGCTGCAAATTCAAAAATGCGCACATGTGGCAACCGCTACAATTACAAAAAAAAATGTTGATTCGATTATTTTTCTTCATTATGCAACAGACGGAATACAAGATTACATTAATTTCCGAATTTCAATTTGTTGAAAAATAAAGTTTTTCCGGCTTTATTCGCTGAAATGCATAATATGGAAAAGAATATTTATAATAAAACTCTCATTCACATCAGTTTATAAAATTCACACAACACGTCTGTTTAGAATCGAGACAGAAATAATTATAATGAAGCTGCGTAATTTCTTATTTAAATAAAGCTTGATATTCACCCAATGAACGAATATGCGTGTGTGATTATCACACACATATATCTGCCCATCATGTGTTGGAACTATCAGTTATCACATAATGAAATGTGACAATATTTTTGTCGATCCCATGCCATATGTTCTGAACATAAACCAACTTCACAATAGCACAAAATGGACGAAGTTATGTATGTGAATATTATTGTGCTCGATTTATGAGTTGTCACATAATAAAATGTGACAGTATTTTTGCCGATTCTCTACCATATATTATGAACATAAAACTGCTTCACGATAGCACGCAATTGACAGAGATTTCATTATATTATTGTTGTATATTGAGGGCTTAGTCTTTGTATATACATACGTTTTGTGTAGATTTCGCTTTTAAATTTGTTCCGGATCATTAAATTGGGTGTACCGGGTGTAAGACAATTCAGAAACAAATAAAATTTAAAATTCTGTTGACGAATTAATCAAATAGTTAGATTATAATTTTTTGAACAAAACAAATTTTTTTCTTTGGTAAAACTCATCTTGTTAAGTATGTGTCATTCATGGACCAAATTGTCGATGTGCAATCTATAAGGAATTTGAGTTTTTCAAAATCAAATTTTTTGTATAAGGAATGATATTTTTATGTGAGCGTTTCTGAGAATCCAAACCATTCCATCATGTTGCCGGTGCTTATCCATATATTGGCGTAAAATACAATTGCAAATTCAGAAATTATAATAGCTTACACGACATGGTTGAATAGTACACTGTACCAATGTTTCGTTGTGAAATTATACATAAATCATGATAGACCTGCATATATCAGTTATCAGAAGTTATGAAGCAAAATTTCACAATCTAAATTGAATTTAAAATTTCAATACACTAAATATAGGTTTACCATCCTTAACCCACAACAAAATTGTGTTCAAAGTTGAGATGTACAAAACATGATTTTGATGATAGATACTAGGTAAACCGAAAAAGTGTGTTAACTGAAATAAATAGGAAGCATCATATCTCGAACACAGGAATCTGCTTCTTTTGCTAAACGAATCTACAAAAAATCAAAAAGTTGTTGTATCGGAGAAAATAATGTCGCCGTAAAAAAGTATGAAAAACAGGCTATGCGCTACTCTGAAGCAAAATGAATAGTCTTAAACGGAATTCAAAGCATAACATGTGCTTGTGGACATACAAACTAAAAATAATTTGTATCAAATGGTGTATTTTCGACATATTCTCAAGACACTTCCAGTTTTCATGTTACCGAACTACGTTGGAAAAGATTTGCTTCAAACATGCTTAAAAAGATTAAAAAGTTTTGATTAGCAGTCTGCATCAAACTGAAAGAATGTCATCCACTCTGCTACTCAGACTGTCGAAAAAATGAGTTCCATCAGAAGAAAGTTTAATAAAAGGAAACATTTTATTATATGTATTGTGCTAGAAATTATAAAGCCTTTTTGTTAAAGTGCAGGCCAGCAACCAAACTTTACAAAAAGTTTTAAAATCATCAATACTGCTATGAAATAGTAGTGTTGATGGTTTTGAAGCTCTTTGGTAATCCGGAGAAAATGACATGAACGTTTAAGACACCTGAAGAAAAACAAGATTCCGTCACCTGGATTCTGCACGACCACTTTTTGAAGACACCAGATCTCAACTATATCGAGAATCATAAAATATTTATATAGGAACATAAAAAATACGTAATTTTGACGTTGTGATCAATAAAAAATTAAGGACGGAATTTATGCATGATATATGATAATTAAATTTTATTCAAATAAAAAGATTTTTCCTGATTTATAATTTAACAGGTTTAAGAAGCTTCTGTAAAGCGTGGGCAAAAGATGAACCTTGCTTTCGTAGCACAATGCATCTATTGTCTAAGCTCGACAGAGTCATCCAAGAAAAGAAAATGAATCCCTGTGTTATAAATTTGTAAATTTTATGAATGAAAGAAATCACTAATCTCGCAGATGTTTTTAAAAATTTGGAAACAAAATAAAAAATAATCCAAGACACGTACGGCATTATGTAATTCAATATACAATGAATGTGATATTTTCTATAATAAAGTTGAATAAAAGTTCTATAAAAACAATGCAATCCGGGGAAATACACGGTAAACAAAAAATATATAAATCTGTACAACACACACACACAAAAATTATTCTGCAAATCAATGCAGGAAATATTTTCAAATCTGATTTTTTACATTATTTCCTTGAGAGCGGTAACCTGAATCAGTCTAATATGAGCACTGACCGCACAATGCCTCATTCACGTCACATACGAGTTCATAATACTCGACGACACATAGAAAATTCAGATTCAACTTTTTAGCAATGTTGCGATATGAAAAGGGTCTCTCGGTGCTTATAAGAAGCTCATGAATTAAAACAAATCCCACATAGAATCACAGAAAGAAGGGAAAGACGACAGAAAGTAAAAGTAAGAAAAGAATGTTAATTAAACGGGTACAAAAAGGGAACACCTAGAAAATACATAATCATAATAACAATTATAATAATAATAGGGTATAAAGTATGAAAAAAATATATTTTTATAACAAAATGAAATTGATGAAATGAAAAATTATTTGTCTGTGCGAGCGATGTTTGAAAGTGGACATAATTATACGAAGCGAGAAAACAATTCAAATTTGATGAGCAAGGGATAGATGGAAGTATCTTGCCGACACAATTCATATATACCGTGTTTCAGTGATGCTAAAAACACATACCAGACCAGACCAAAGGTTTTTCAATCCGTAGATGAGACCATTGTGAAACATGATATAAAGCTGCTACTTGCATATGGTAATAAGCTAACGATTATTAGGTTCTTCACTCTACAGAATAAAATCATGTCAAAGCACCTCGATAAACGTCAAAAATTTATGAGGTTTTTGTTCATTTTTAATGTAGCGTAAATCAATGGTGTGATTCGAAATTAAGACTAAATGCAGGGAATCGTAATAATGTAGAAGAACATGATGAAGAATAATATTATAAAAAAATTAATTCACATAATTATATGTTTGTAAAGCTTCATTTATGGTGATATCTATATACAGCACTACTATAGTATGGTATAGCCAATCAATGACTAAATTATTGGAATATTCGACAGTCAATCTACCCGCTTCTGTTTTAACGTCTTAAACACGAAAACCAAAAACGAGCGAATGTCATACTGAGAATTCAAATTGAAGGTGCGCACAACAATGCATAATTTTTGAACATGAGCAGTCATAATACAAAGTACGACAAGTATGGGTCACGGAATGACCGTGCCTTGTCTACGCGATCCATCAGTGACCCGTACTTGTCAAAGCATGCTTGGGAATATATTTCCAATTGGGCTTATGAAAGGATTTTTCAGCATGGGCCAAAGGCACTCTTGATTCATCCACAATTTCAAAATCCAAAAAGTTTTATAATTGACAATAACAAGTAATTATATTTAGTGCAAGAAATGTTCCCTTGTGTTATTTGTTTTCTACGATGCTCATGTCGCCCTTGAATATTTCAGTTTGAGAACTTCGGCTAAGTCATTGATGGCTTGAAGTGCCTGATGATGAACAAAGTAGAAGATTCATTTTTTTTATTTTACGGTATATTAGACAAGGGGGAAAAGGTGGCTGGCTTGAAAGAAGTAGTAATAGTTAAGGCCGTCAAAAATATTTTATTAGAAATTCGCAAATTGGAAATTTATTCGATTAGATTTTCTAAGCATTCGGAAACAACCGATTCAAAAAAGTATATATTTCCATAACACAGATGTCAGATTTGTTGTATTTAACAATTTTCGAAAAAAAAATGTCTTTGTGTAATCAATATAATACTTCTGATTCAAATATTTGATACTGAACTCGAAAAATAATCGATTCTGGCTAGTCCTAGTGGTAGTAGTTGTTAGTGTTTTTGATGAATACCAGAGTTTGGCAATCCCCAAAAACTATATGTATAAGCAATCAGCAACAGTTCGCCAATCAATGCTATATGCTAAATGTCAGAACCTTGTTTTCTTTCGGGTACCGTATCTATTTCATAGCAGTATTGATAATTTTGAACTTTTCTGTACAGTTTGGTTGCTACCAGACATTTTAATCTTTTAGCATGAGATATATCTTGAAATATAGTCCATTAGCCTAATTTTTTTTCAGATAGACCCCCGTTTATTTCAGGTGCCGCCTACGCAGCTGAGTAGCTGATATTCTATCAGTCTAATCCCACGCTGACAATACTAATACATAGAAATTATGCAAAAAGCTCACCTCTTCTAACTGCTCTTTGCTATGAGCTGCAGAAATACAGAATCTAACACGAGATTCAACTAGTGGCGTTGCTGGGAATCCTACAACAACAACTGCAAATCCTCGATCCAACATTTCACGACTGAACGGACTGAAATAAAGGCGATAAATGGAGAGAAATTTCTTCAGAGATATCACTAGATTCAGTAGGGTAATTTAAACAACTGACAATACAAATTACCGTACGTAGGCTTATGTCGATTGAATCTTATATTTACAAGATTTTCCATGACACATGAAAACGGTTTTATTCATTAAAGTGATATAAATTTGCTTTGTCTTTTGCGTAGACATAGACTATGCTCATGTCTAGAATATATTAAATATTTGAATATAATTTCAAGAATGTTATTCAACTCTTAACCATATTTAAAAGTTAACAGAGGAAAATAATGTTTCCATCAGATATTTGAGTTAAATTAAAATCCAATAATATCTGAAATTCTCAAGCATATAGAATTTAATTCGGAAGATTCAATCATACTTATATAGTTCTGCTATTTCTCAATTCGATGAAATATCTCAAAAAACAGTACTATAGGGAAATCAAACTTCAAGAAGGCATAAATTTTCACTAACCCAAGTTTCCCAGGCATGTATATCATCATAGGTACAACTGGTGAATCATCATTTCCATAAACAATGAATCCTGCTTTCTTCAATCCCTGTCTGAAAAGTCTGGAATTTTCTGCAAGTTTCTTGACACGTTTATGTCCATCATTAGGATCATCGATGAGTTTCATACATGTTAAGATCTGGAAAACAAATATTTAATTGTAATTTAAGAGTTTTCGATAGGAACGGGACAAGATTCAGAACCGAACTTGACTTCGGATGTATGTATTCAGTACGAACACTAAAATTGACTGTTTACATCAGTTGTCAAGATAGAGATATTGGCCACAATCTAGATTTTACCATTAATGTTACTGAAGATGTAAAAGTTTGAAGTTAGTCTCCCTTGAACTGACAGAATGACAGACCTGTGGCTCAATGACTCAAAAAAGGTAAAATCTCAAAATTCATAATTCACGAGAAAAAAAATCTATCTATTTGATAGGTTTGTTGGCAATATTTAAAGTTGAATAAAAGGCCTCAAAATCCTCAGTGGTAATACTTAACGGTAAGGAAACAATATCCAGAAACTTGATCAGCAATAACATTTTCGACAAAAAATCTTTTGTTAGGCAAGCCACACTGATGTTGAGGCTCGGTCCATCAGTGGCTCAGGCTTAACAGATTATTATTTCTGATCAAGTGTCATAGAGTGAATTGCACTTATTCAGTCAGCAAATTTGATGTCACACACTACGAAAAGAA
Source organism: Styela plicata (assembly GCA_963675895.2). Classification (NCBI taxonomy): domain Eukaryota; kingdom Metazoa; phylum Chordata; class Ascidiacea; order Stolidobranchia; family Styelidae; genus Styela; species Styela plicata. The sequence continues at coordinate 4,809,194 of OZ023142.1, forward strand.
CCACAATAAACTTCAGTTTACCCCCTACAAACTGGAAATGCAAACAAATACATCTAATTGTTTGTGAATCTTGCATTATTAATGAAAGTCATTCACACAGGAAAAATTGTTTAAACATAAGCAGATTAGCATCAATTATTAACCTGTTCAACCTATAAATAATAGGTTAATAGGTATGTCCCAAAAATGACACAAAACGTTCTTTTTTTTCACCTGTTTTTATGAACTTTTATTAATCGTCTATATGCCACATTTTGGTGTGAATTGTGTTACGCCATCACCGTAAAGTGAAATAAGCACACCACTCAAAGACTGGAAGAATATCCGCTGCTCTGTTACTCAAACACTTGAGGCAAATGGCTGCCGTGAGAAGATAATTTTGCAAACGGCCAATGTGATAAATATTTTGCTGAAGGTAAAAAAATGTCCCTTCATGAGTTGGTAGCAACAAAACTGCAGAAAAGGTTTAAAATCGTCAATACTGCTACGAATTGTTCATCTGATGATTAAGACACGGATATTCTAGTCACACTAAGCAAAACAAAATTCTATCATCTTGCGGCAGTGTTTCCTTTGACACAACATGACAACGTAGTTTATACTTGGAGTATGCCTCCAGTTTGATACTTCTTTTTTATTTATTTGGGCAAACATAAGCCAACCAAAGTGACTGAAATACCCTATTATATTTAATGGGGTACTTTAATTTCAAGAAAAATACTGTTTAATATGTTTTTCCTAATAAGCGTGTGTGAATGCAAATTGCGTCAACTGATCTAGCAAACAAACTGAATTGCGATCATGATCTACTACGAGGCTCACTACCACACCTAGTTTTCCAAAATATAATTTAGAGCATCCGAAATCTTGGAACAAAAATATTCTGCCAAGTGGTTTTAAAAGTGGTGGATTTCAATAAAAAAAGTGAATTGAACCCTGAACTGAAATTTTTAACATCTTTAGAAAATTGGATGTTTATAATATAATCAATCTATGATATGAAATAAGTATCTAAAGATTGAGTGATTGCCACCAGGGAAATTCATAGTGAATCTAATTGCTCAACCAGTGATGTGCAAACGATATTTTATATTTTGCCAACGTTTCGAATGTCTATACAGACATTCTTCATCAGGGCAATGGAATGGTTGAGACATAGACAATACTATATACTGAAAAGGGGGACGTCCTAAAATAAGCTAGTAAACAAAAGATAAAATACTCTAAATTCTGAGTAAAAAGAGACATAAAAGGCTAAAGATAAATGTCCAACCCTATCTGCATTGAAAGATAGTCTTATAAGCTGCCGAAAACAAGTCTTCTTATCATTCATTTTCTGTGATATGCTGTTGATACGATTATGATTCTAAAAATAGTCTTTTCTTGTAATGATCTTCGCTCTCTAGTAATCCCACAGCAGCAACAGAAAGAAAAGTAGCTCAATTCGTTTGGAAACTTAGACAGGAAAATAAAATTGGAAATTCGACCGCCCATTACCTTAGAAACAAAGATGCAATGCCTCCTGCTCTTTATAGTTGGCCCAAAATCCACAAAAAGAGGAACCCCATTTGGGCCTATTGTCTCGTTTTGTGGATCACCTACATATGAATTAGCAAAAATTATTTCGTGCATTTTATCTCCATTAGTCGGTAACACGGAAAGGCATGTTCGCAATTCAAAAGAATTTGCACAGGATATCCAGGAAATGTCCATTCAAGATAATGAAATGCTCGTATCATTTGATGTAGTTTCATTATTTACGAAAGTCCCAGTAAAGCTAGCTGTTGCCAGGAAAAATTTAGTTAAAAAGACCTTGAGAGCCAACGGTTACCCTAAACACTTTCTACGCGATTACGTCAAGACAGAAGAGATGAAAGAGGACAAAACACCAAGCAACGTTTTTGCTACCATTCCCTATGTCAAAGGATTCAGTGAAAAAATAAGAAGGATACTTCAGGAAGCAGACATCAGAGTGTCATACAGGCCCACTAATAAGTTAGTAGATACACATCTAAAGTGAAGGACAAAGTTGACCCAAAGAAAAGGAAGAGAGTAGTTAATTGTATCCCATGTAAATACTGCAAAGAAGTATACATAGGAGAAAACAAAGAGAAGTTTTGCCACAAGATGTCAAGAACACCAGCGAGATGTAGGAAAATGTGATTATGAAAAGTCTGCATTATCCAAGCATGCATACTGCAATGACCACAGAATAGATTGGGAAGAAGCTACTATATTAGATAGAGAAGATCATTACAAGAAAAGACTATTTTTAGAATCATATCATATCAACAGCATATCACAGACAATGAATGATAAGAAAACTTGCATGTTTCCGGCAGCTTATCAGACTACCTTTCAATGCAGATAGGGTCAATTATCTTTAGCCTCTTATGTTTTTTTTACTCAGAATTTAGAGTATTTTATCTTTTGTTTACTAGCTTATTTTAGAACGTCCCCCTTTTCAGTAAATAATATTGTCGATGTCTTAACCATTCTATTGCCCTGATGAAGAAGTCTGTATAGACATTCGAAACTTTGGCAAAATATAAAATATCGTTTGCACATCACAGGTTAGGCAATTAGATTTACTATGAAATCAGTATATTATCTATCGCTAAAAACATATTACATCTTATAAACTTCCAAATTTCTTTCTACTAACCTGTTGAATCACAGGTGGAGCCATGGAAGTTGCATAGCAAGTTGAATGAGAATGTTTGCGTAGATGTTCAACCAGATCCTGAATAAATAATGTATATTTGCTAATTAGCTAGTAAATCTAATGTCATCTGGGTACGTTCTTATCCGAATAGTTAAGACGACATCTCGATGATGTAAATATCGGTATTGAGTTTTCGAAAATTACGCATTGAATCAATGTTTGCTGTGACACCGGGGTTTTGGCATTCAACCTAAAACGATAACAGATTGATGCAACACCGTATCAACCTCATTTGAACTTTTGCAATACCCTCAAATAACAACTCAAATTTTGAAAATGTCAGGTATACCTTTCTTCCACCAATATAACCACCAGCAGCTCCGAAACTTTTTGTAAAAGTTCCCATCATTATATCCACATCGGTTGGATCAACACCAAAATATTCAGTCACGCCTCGTCCACTCTTTCCTAATGCACCGATACTGTGAGCTTCATCCAAGTATAAATAGGCTTTGTATTTCTTTTTCAATTCAACGACGCCTGGTAGATTCACAATGGAACCTTCCATGCTGTGAAGAATATAAGGAGACAAAATTAGGGAAAAAAACAGATTTAGGCACATTTGCAATTCCTTCAATTAAGGATGGGCAAATTAAAATACTGCATCAGGGTGGATTCAGCTCTTTAAAAGTATATGAATCCAAAATATGTATTTGAATCAGAAAATTGGAATTCGATTACTAATAAACAATTTGCATAGTACACGCAGACAGCAGACTATATATGATTGCGATGATGCAGCTGTCACAAAAGTAACTTGATTATGGTCAGTTTAGAACGTCAACAAACTAATGGCACCAATGTCACTGTATTTGAAGTGTTAAAGTATTAGTAAATTAACTAAAACAATCACCTGTAAACACCTTCCACAATGATAAGAATTTTCTTCCAAGGTCTGTGAGTACGTGGTTGTCCTGTTACAATTGCATTTCTGAGTTTCTCTTCTAAATCTTCCATATTATTATGTTTAAACACTCGTGTTGTTGCTCCAGACAATCTATGAAAAAATTTCAAAAAAAAATATACAGTAAAAGATTAAGATAAATATTATACAAAAAAGGTACAAACAATAGGTTTGAAGATTCTTTTTTTTTCTCTTTGGGTGTCAGCTAAGGGTGGCATTTCAATTTTGAAATCAAATCGAAAAATTTTGGTAAATCGAATCGTGGTCTTTTGTAATAAACAAGTTTTTTTCCAAAAAAGTGTAATATATATATTGCTGGTTTTGACAAATATAAAAGGCTTTAATATAACAGCGTTAATGATTTTGAAGTCTTGTGTACAGCGAAATGACATTTTTTAATCTTCAAGCAAATGATTGTTTTAAAATAATGCCCTTTCAGTGAATTTTCTTCTGATGGTAGTCATTTTCTTTGGAGTAGCAGAGTAGCTGCTATTTTTCTATTCTAGAAACTGTAACTTTGCTTTTTCAAATGCATTGGATTATTCAAACACTCTAATACCAGAATACCCGTACTAACAGAACAAAGCACAAAAAAAAGTCGTCCATTTGTTATGATCCCCTCCATTTGTTATGTGAAGTATTACACAGAGCTGAACCATATAATACGTGTCTGTTAACGTGCGTATATATTACAGATGATGACCATTGTCTATTGTATGGTATTTGAATCAAAACAATCAAATCGGGTATTTCGAACAATACGAATGGAAATAAGTACCATCCTCAGACGGCCCATGATTTATCATGTATAGTTGGACCATGTCCCATACTTGATCTAACACAAAAAAAATGATTGTCCTAAAATAACAATAGCAACAGGAAATATAATACAGTAGTATTGAAAACAATATAATATATATTCATTTTATCAAAATATTTCACATCCCCAGCCTCACCTAATAAAGTGCAACCTATAAATGGCCCATACATAACAAAACTGTATTGTTGAATGAAACAGTATAATGTAACAGGGATTGAAAAATTTGCCTAGCATCTGGGCTCCCGTAACAAGTTCACAATTAGCAAATAAGGGCAATAGTCTTATTCTCCTTTATATGTTAATTTTGAAACAGATTCCCAAATGAGCAGAAGACAATCTAGCCTTTGACTTGTTTGTTTAGCTGTTCGATTGAATAGATCTTTTTTTTGGTATTAAAGAAACTATGAATATGGCCAAGGTTCTCGATTTTTGGTTTGAAATCACCTTCGATCCAATTTCGAAATTATCAAACATTAGATCGGAAAGATTGGAAACCCATTTGGTTTCTCAATCAACAGTAATTTTTAAAAACACCATTCATTTCGTTTTAACTATATAATCTGCAAGTACAAAATTTTTGAAATCATTGTATAATTGAAAATGCAAAGCCTTGCTTCAGAGAATAAGAATTTTGATTACTTGAATACCAAATATATACCTGCATCCCAGCACCAACGAAGCATGATTTAATTCATCACTGAGAATCAAGCAACCTTTATTAACAAGACAAGGAATATTCATTGAATTTGTAGCAAAACCCATTCCGAACGCAAGACAGGATTCAACTCCGAGATAATTTGCAACAACTTCTTCCAATTCTTCATGAATATCAAGATTTCCTAAAAAACGTAAATATAATAAGAATTAAAAAGCCAGTGAATGCGATCATTGTATTGTTCTGAATGATATATAGATACTGCCAATGAAATACTAAATAAAATTTTCCTGCTTATAACGCGCAGGAACAAAATTGCGAGCAAAATTTGCATTAAATTTAGCGAAATGTCATGAGTTGTGTCATGAGTTCTATATTCAACCTCAAATATCAACGACATTTTTCAAAATAATATAATTAAAGACACCATATGAAAACAATCGGTCACAACATCACCACAAAGAAGTTTTCCTTGGAACTAAAGAAATAGCATGATATCTGTATAAAAGAACGTAATGTCTTGACTGTTTAAAAAGAGGTCAATTTTTTGAACATACATGGGCAATACTAACATATTTTCGTAAAGAATTCGATGAATGCTTTATACTTTCGTGGAATAAGATGTCAGTGTTGTTCAAGCCTCCCAAAAAATTAATAAACCATTTATGAGCAAGAAAATTTTAGAACAAAAAACTTCTATAATATCACTAAACGATTGAAATAGTGTGACATGAATCACAGACAGATTTTGATTAAATTAATTACAATTTCAAAACTCATTAAAAGTGTATCAATATCATGATTCATAGACGAGTACAATTTTGTGTTATTGCGATAAAACACCAGAATAGTTTGAAAACATTCAAAAACTAGTATTAATCAGTTAGCAAACTTATTTGTTTGTTTTGTCAAGTGTGGGCCACTGATGGATCACGTCGGCGAGACACGGTTTGTTTTGTCCAGTATGAGCTAGTATGAGTTTTAAAAATCAGAGTCAAAATCTTGAATTAGGGTTTGACTAGTCCAATAATTGTTTATATTATAACACTTTTGCAAATATGACAGCGCAAATGGAAAGCCCTAAGGGCTTAATAATAGATAAATATTTGAAATAATTATTTTCCTTCCTATTCTTATTCAAAAAACAGGCAAAAATATATACTTCAAAAATTTATAAACAGAGAATAAGAATAACAATCTCTAATATAACTACAGCTTTGCCATACATGTGCCATGGATGGATTGTGAATGATCAATCTAAGCCCATACATGGTTGATCAAAAATTCACTCCTACCTACACATAGAAATCATAAAGTACAAAGTTCGCTACGTTCAAAGTCCAGAAACCGTATAATACTTGATAAAAAAATGCTTTTCATTGAGAATGTGTTTCAGCTCTGCAACTTTAAAACTGCAATCCATTATTGATTCATATTAAACGAAGTATAGTATTTGAAATTTTCAACATTGATACATCAGACAATGTGACAATGCTTAATAATCAAAAAGGATAAGCAATACCATCTTTCTCTCGTGCATACCAATGGGTAAACCCATACAAGAATTCCCACTGATTTCCAATATTCATAGAAAATTTTTTTAAAACGGGGTTTGAACGACTTTCTAACCCAAAGAAAACGTCTGAGGCCAGTGGACCATTCCGAGCTAAAATTCAGTCAGCCTTGGGAGAATCGGTGGAATAAAACATAACAATTCCGGTAATTCTCCATGAAGTTTTATTTTTAAAATTTTATTCTAGTTTCAAATCTGAATATAGATTTCACTCGCAGTCTTCATATCCTAACTTACCGTGTTTCTGTACAATGTCTGTGTTGGTACAAGAAATTAAATTAAAAATGTGTGTGTATCTAGAAGCTACATGAGGGGGTCGTGAAAATATGAATAAAACTACCAGACACAGTTCATGCATCAAGTATTGGCACTTGATAATTCTCATAGGGCACAATAATTATTAATGCACAAAATGAGTGTCCCTCGTGTAAGGATTAACGGTGAGGTGACTTAATCAGCTGTTTAAAATACAGGATGATGCAATTATGAATAAGTCAAGACAGAAACGGATTAAACATACATCTAATGAGTCTACCTATTGTAATTGAAATTTCACCAAAGTACACAATCAGAAACATAAATAAGCAAACCTGGGGGGTTTACAGAAAACTGAATTGAAAATTAAATCTAAAATATTCGTTGTGATTCAATATGAAGGCTGTGTGTCTAATTCGACAACGTGCATGAATAAAAATCTGACTAGGAAATAAATGCAGGACAACAAGAAAATGTTATATGAATGCTGAACCACACCTCAGCAGTGCGATCGATCAGTCACTCATTCTTAGAGTAAAATTTTTCGCTCCAACACAAATTCTTTCAAAACAAGATTAACTGATCTGATTTTCAATATTTTATGAATAGCACAACATGATACAAACCAGTTCAGAGAAAACATGCCAGAATACTGTCATGGTCAGTAATGTATTATTCATAGATATTGTGCATCCCCCCAGATAAGCTTCACATGTGGGAGTGGCAACCAGTGTGTTTCCAAACAACTGTCTCAGTCAGAAGAACTTCTTTGTTATAAAGCATGAGTCACCAATGGATCGTGGCACCGAGGCGCGGTCCATCTGTCGCTCATGCTTGAAAAAATCCAATTTTTGGTGGGGGTAATGCACTGTTGAAATTAACCATAACTTGATGCGGCTTGATGTCTTTCGAAGTTGATTGGATCAAACGATTCAAAAGGTTCAAAATAAGCAATGCTGCTACGAAATAGCAGTGTTGATGGTTTTGAAGTTTTTGGTAACCCGAAAAAAATTACATATGAACATTTCTGATGCCTGATGAAAATCATGGCCACAGTGCTACACAGCAACAGGGACGTTCTTATTTTTCATATATGTTATTATTGTTTGGGCAAAAATTGGTGAATTGTGTGGGAAATTCATCATTTACTTAATCAAATTAAACATACCGGAAGACAAAATGGCCATTTTTAATTTTGGAGCCATATTCTTGAGCTGTTTAATCAGCAATGAAGCTAAGATTCTATAGATTTCAACTCAACGGTGATATTTGAAATGGGACACTTCAATACATTGAAATTGTTAATGATTGAGGGTTATATCCATTTCCTCCCTGCTATACATTTTATGACCACAATATTTACCTCCCATATGCGATATAGAGGCAGAATGAAAAAAGTTTTAATTAAAGAGTCTACACTTAACTTCAAACTATTATAAACTTTGAAGAGATTGATTATTCAGCATACAACCTACCTGGCAAACAGAAATAAAACAAATATTGACTTACAAAGTCAGACTGTTAAAATCCAATGATAAACGAAATATGGTGGGTCGGATATTTAGTCAAAAGCCATTGATTGTGCATGGAAATTTACATATTACAGTAATACAGACTGGCAGAATGTCAGCTACACCCATAGAAAATTGGTACCATCAGAAAATAATTTAGCAGATGGTCAGCTTTTAATAATATATCTCTTGCTGAGGAGAAAAATATCCTTTGAGTATCTGGTAATGACAAAGCTGAAGAAAAAAGTTCAAAATCATCAATACTGCTATGAAATAGCAGTGTTGATGGTTTAGAACCTTTTTTGTATGTTTGAAGAAAATGACATGAAAGTTTCAGACACCCGATGAAAAAAAAATTCTGCCACCCTGCGATAATAAGATTCAAACTCATCGACCGATTTACCGGTATACTTCTGTCAAGTTTCAGATCAGAGTCCGCGACAGAATCTGTTGTGGAATTTCTCAAGCTTTCTTAGGTCTACTCATCGACAGATTTATATTTCTGTCAAGTTTCAGATCAGGGTCCGCGACAGAATCTGTTGTGGAATTTCTCAAACTTACTTAGGTCTTCTAAATTTAATGGTTTTGTAACCTTAATATAGTTTTAGTATATTAAGTGTTAAAAAAATATTTTAATCTTCCCGCATGGAATTTCTTGACAAATAGATAGATATAATATTCAATTACAATTTGGTTTCTATCTAATGGCAGCCATTTTCTACTGGCATTAGAACAGCAGACATTTCCAAACTGTTTCAAACATGCCAGAAATTCCCAGTTTATGTGGTAATCATATTTAATTAGCTACTGAAAACTACACAGAGATATTGATAATATGACAGATATTGTGATAACTTATTTGAACCAGACAATTTGATATTATTTTAGTATTTATTAATTTCTGTTTATAATCAACTGATCATGAACAAAACTTGATACAGACATTTCATAAGGACATAAGGCAAAATATTTTATACGTCTGTTGATCTTCACTAATGAAAGTATGCCAGTGAATATACTTTTTGAATATTATGAGAAACTCAGTTTGGAAAATTCCAGTCGAAACATGTATTTTAAGTATGGGCCACTGATGAAATGAGCAAATAAGACATAATCTGTCTGTGGCACATGCTTGGCAACCGCTCCATTGGGGAAAAACTCGGGGACGGACTGCTGTTTCGAAATCCTTCTTTTTCAATCCTATGAAGCGATCAGTTTTAAATGAGCACAATTTATTTCACTGAAATAATTTGAACATCAACAAAACAGGACAAATTGTTATTTCGCAAACCTACGCACACAGAATATTAGTACTGGAAATTGGACAATGACATTGGGCCGGTAAATAAATATGAGTCATATTTCGTCAATGACTCAGCAAGTCCCATAGTTGAAATTTTTTGTTTGTTTAGTTAAGCTCACGTCACATGCTGCTGAGGTATGGCCCGCAAGTAAATCATGCTAGATGAAATAAAATATCTGGTTGGTTGATAACTTGATAATTATGAAATATATAGTACTACAGTTTAGTGACTTGGAATTTTAAAATCACATGACTGGACTGATGCAAAATGTGAGACTTAATGAAATGTAATTTACCAATTAGAAAATCTCAGCCTAATCAAAACAACTGAATATGTCGACTGTTGAAAACCATCATTAGAGATTTCACTTGCAGATACATTTATTTCCAAATCAAAATATATTGCTAGTGTTCTGGGGGACGTGGACTAACTACTTATAGTTCCTCTGTGCCTTTGCGTTTACAGATCCATATGCAGTAAATGCAAGGATAACTATAAAGGGTAACTATGACTAACTAGAGAGGTTCAAAGTTTTGATCCACACTTACACAAATTTATTTCTGATAACGTTCCCTCTGATCAGTCAGACTTCTTCAGACAAGCATTTTTAAAAATCTGACCAAAGTCAGCCGAAACGTTACAGAAATAATTTTGTGCATTTTTAGAAAACCTGACCGAAGTCAGACTTCTTCAGATAAATTATTTTCAAAAATCTTATTTTTCTTTTTGATGGTTTTCAATTTTGATACTTCATTGTAAATTATAGAAAGGCTAAATATACCAAATGCAGTGAGGCTCTCATTTGTTTGAATTTAATATTCATTCAAAATTGCATAACCATAAATAGCCTTCGGTGCAGCCAAAGAAAATGACAAATATTCACAAAGAGCCCAGGAGGATAGCTAGATTCAATGTATTTCAAATTATAAACTTTGAATCTTAATTTGATTTTTTCAGAACGGAACCAGAGGTAGACTGTAACTCAGTGATGCAATCTAACAACGACTCATTCTCAACAAATGATGTTTTAACAGTGTTTTTTGACAGAAAAAATGTTATCAACTTACCAATCTCTTGACGCGAGCTGCACACTCCAGCTCCATATTTCCTGATACTTTCGATAGCATCTTCGGAACACCGTCCAGTTTTTTCTGCGAATCCCAGATAATTGTATGAACCAAGATTTACAACGTCTTTGTGAATGTTACCAGTGTAACTGAAACGAGGTATATCAAAATTCTAACAAATTGATTTTGGGATTTTGTCAACTACCCAATATATTAGAAAACTAAGTACTGGTACTGTTTTTTTTCAATAATTTTTCCTAATGAATAAGACTAGAAGATTTGAATACAAATGATATGGTTCACATTCAAATTTTCTATTAGAAAACTTTTGTAACTAAAATGACGACAGCGGTTTCAAAAATACACAAAAATTCATATCCCTGAATGGAAAAGGTCAATATAATTTCAAATCAGACATTACTTGTAATCAGTATTCCGGATTTACAAAATCATCAGATGAAGACCCCAACACCAGCCAGTAATTGGAAATTGTTATATCTTGTCATGGATGTACCTAATCCTTTTGTTTTTTTATTTCTTTGTTTTTGGGAAGTAGATAATAAGTGGCTCCAAATCATTGAAGGGGAAAAACATAAAGAAGATTCAATAGGATTATAAACATCACACATAACTTTCTAATGTTCAACATCAACACATTAAGCCAAACATGTGTCACACCATTGATAAAATGAAGATCATTGCATAACGTGACAAAATTTTGTTTCTCTTTGGGTCTCTAAATGTCATTTCAGTATTGGTGATATTGAACCTTTTTCTGAAGTTTGATGGCTGCTAGACACTCATTTCATTCTTATACTAGCAAGAGGAAACATAAATACTGCCCATTTGCTAAATTTTCTTTCGACGAAAACCCAATTCTTCAGGTGTTTGAATAGCATAGTAGTTGGCATTCTGCCACTCTGGTGCGACCCATCTACAACATGTGCCAGACAATGTATAAGTTTACAGTAAAAATATACATCAACAGTGAGCAACATATGTTTATTATTGCAGTATTGAGTACTGGTAATAAATGTTGCTTAATGACCCCTCAATAGCTCAGCTGCTTTTTCAAGCCATAAAAAAGTGATAAAAAAAATTCAATAATTAGGTAATTGTCTATCACTATCATAAAATTAGGTTGTTAATGAAAGATATTAACTTAACATGTTTGGAGAATTGATTCACATTTCACACTCATTACACTGTGATACTTCTTTTAACAGTAAGTTTACTTTAGAAGGGACCATGATAAATAATATTTTCAACATGTTGACTGCTGTCACATGATGTTGGGACAAGAAGTTGATCTTATAATACATGATAACAATACAAAAAACTCATGACAAAAGCAGCAAAATTTTTTCACATAAATCTATGTTTTTATTTCGTCTATCATGTATCATTGAATAAAATTTTTTTGAACATTCTTCCACTCAAAGCTATTTTCTCAGGGTGGTTGGAGAACTGAGAAGCTTACATTTCACCAATTTTTTTTGCTAAATTCTACCAGTTTTCCTCATATACAGATTAAAATGAAAAAAAAAATTAAGCTACTGGTAATATTTATGATAATTAGCATAACTAACTTTATCGTCCATCCCGATTCTAAACTCTCTCGTTCAGCGATATCAACGGTTGCTCCAGGTACACTGCATATTGGTCTGTTGAAGCAATCCCTTATTCTTATATAGACATTACGTGTGTAGAAACTTTCAAAACTTGCATACAGGGGTACAAAATCCTAAAATTGTAAAATTTATGAAATTCGGCAAATTACAACAATAGTATTGCATTATATCATACATAAGATATTGCCCTATAAAAAATTTCCCTTTTTTCAAACATGCGCCACAGATGGACCATGCCTCGGCAAATTTGAATGACTATGAAAATTTCTATGAGCAATATTTATCTAGCAAGAAGACTAAATTATCACTTTTTGAGTGTCTTACTATACTAGTAATCAAACCGTAGCAAAGTCCCCAAATCATCAATACTGCTACTAAATGAGTTGCGAGGTTTGTTTTGTTTACTTTTGCGTGCTGTTGTTTGGTTGTTAGTGTGAGTGTTTTTGATGAAGAAAATTGCCCGGAGTAGTCTCAGTGCTCCACATTGAATCAAGCATAAACACAAAACGAAATTGCAGGCATTCCTCGCTACCCACACCTACTTTTGTTGCCGATCACTTTTTCTCATATGATCGCACCCCCGGTTAATTGGAGAAATACCTTTAATAATGTTAAATTTTGTATTTATTAGGGTGGATGGGCACATAAATATTTATGCCATTAATCCTTTTCAAGGTTTTGGCTGTGTTACAGAGCCAGTCATTTTTGTAATTTGCCTTTTTTATGTGATTTTATGTGACACTGTGGGACGTGGAAATTTCGAAATAAAAAAATTGATAGAACTATTTTTTGTCAATCTGAAAAATTAACATTTGAAACAGCCAAAGAAAAACAAGATTTTGCCACCCTGGCATGACCCATTGTGAAATAAACCATACCTTCATGTCTTCTGCTTCACATGCTCCTAAGGTTTTATCAATCTTCCGTAATCTCATGAAATCTCTCAAAAATCCAAAAAGTGTAAGCACTGCATAGCTGATGTATGTTAAAACTGCGGCGATCATAGGCGTAACTTCGAATGTCTCTTGGAACTGCTTTCTCTCGGGTTCAACCATCTTCTGAAAAAGTATCTTAGGTAATGTTGTGTCAACCATTTGGGATAGTATTTATATGTAAGTAGTAGTATAAAATATCTAAAATCTTGAAAAAAGGCAGGCTACAATTTTTAAATTTAGTTTGATAAAAAATAACGTTAACAATGCGCTATCAAGAAAAAAATATTTGTTTTTAGTTTCCCTTTCAATATATATATATATATGTCTTGAAAGGCAAAACCACATGATTCCTGCCACGGAAGAAATTTTTTTATGAAATCAAGATATATGAAAAGCTTAGTAAACTGACTCAATAAAGTAAATACATAATTGTGTGGTGAAGGAACGAAAAATTTGGAATTCACACGTTTTAAAGAACCCGTAATGTACCGGTAATAATATTAATGAGGATTTTTTGGTAGATGAATAGGCCCTTAATCAAGCTTGCCAGTATTTTTCATAAAAAAATCATTCCAAGTAGAAGCAGCTGAAAGAAATCAACTAGTGACCATCCATATGCAAAGAGCTACATAAATTTGAGAAGCAGAAATTACACCACCCTGAGTGGAAAGTATTTCATACGATATTTAACTTCCATTAAAGAGTGCAGGAAGTTGTAAAGTAAAAAATGAGCCTGTATCAGCTAAGTACCTCTTTGGTAATGAAAAAAAAATTATCATACAACGGAATAAAAAAAGCCTTGCCAGTGTGATCAAACAGTAGTACCATATGTACTAAAACATATTAATTAACTTAATAAGGCTTTCTGCATTACATAAAATTATTTTGTCAAAACATCTTTTGGTCAAGCATATGTCACTGATGGATTGCGTCGATTACATCCATTTGCAACACAAAAGTACACTCTTACTTCCTAATTTTAGAAGAACTTCTATACCAAGAATGCTATGCCATTACTGGTTGGTGGGATGTACTACCATCTGGTAGCAAGATTAGGTCACTTATAGTTGACTTGATCATTTAATTGGGTATGAAATATAATTAGAAGATAATCCTTTAACCAGGCATGTATTTTCCGGAAAAATGCATCCACCCAGGAAATTCAAAGAACCGGTGTTTTGATAAACCGTCATCCATAAAATTCAGAGAATATAGCGAATTAGATATTAGTCACAGAACTGTTAAGAATCTACCCTCAAACTTTTTTTCAAAGTCTCACTATTACAGAATAGTGCTCTGTAGGGTAAATGCAAATTTTTGATGTTCTCTTTCTTGGTATATTTTCAAGCGACGTAACCAAATATCAAATCGCTTTTTTGGAGCAAAATAAGTATCTTTCTAAAACATAACTGAAAGCTGTAGAACCCTTACTTTTATTTCTTTTTGAATTATGAACAAGATCACTCGGAAGGATCATTCTTATCTGCTTTTTTTGTGCAGCTGGCCATCATAAATCTGTGAATTGCTCAGACTAACCATGTAAATTTTACAAAAATTAAAACTTTTAACCACAATGTGTAACCTGTTTTGAATTAATAGCATTTCCATTACAGTCTCCATTTGCATATCCATTCATGTAATGATATCCATTCTGCCCATTCGTGTGTTTGTAAGTTCTATTACTTCCATTCATCGTTTTCCCATTCCCATTTCTCTGCCTGATTCCATTATCAGCCATATTCACTATTTACTCAAATGAGAAAAAGTGATGGTATTCTATGCCTAGATTAACACAAATTGTAAAGCTGAGTGTTGTCATTGCACAAAACAATAATATATTAATAATTAGAAATGATTCAATGAAAAGTCGAAAAACGAAACAGAAGATTCATTTAAATAGCAAGATGTTGTTATTATCACATTTAAGTTGCACTAACAATGATTTTTGCATTGCTAGCTGGTTCTTTTGATTTCAAAAATTTGGTTTTCTTTGTGCTACCAGTAAGACTGATTTTTCATTTTGTTCATAAGTGGGATCCAACAAATTTTTGTTATCATTGCTTGTCCTGCATAACAAGTAACATGCTAAAACACGGCGGTCAGCTGTATCGTAAGATTAGATGAATATTTATTTGGCACATAGAAAATTATGAAGCAAATACAGATTTCATGGATGGAACAGTTTCTCTTCATATATAGACCGTGTATGAGCAATGTTGACTCGCAAATAATATGAGTAAATTAAACTAACGAACCGAAGTTGTAAATTTATGATTTTCAGCACTTATTTATCAACAGATCAACAAATAAACCATGCGAGGCTCGCAACTTCAAGTCATATTTGAATACCTAATATGAATTTACCGTTAGTTAATAAAGCTATAAAATATTTAGAATATATGCGAGTGCAAATGGGCAGTTTTGGCAATTACAAAAAATATTACAAATTTAACCCTTCTAAGAAACGAAAAAAATACTAAGAAATATATTTGTGGGTGGTTTCCATGAATTTCTACTCTTATTTATTTGATGCAAGACTGGCATAATGTCAGCTACTTTGCTACCCAGAAAAACTTGAATCCAGCATCATAGGAAAATTTAGCGAACTTTACTATAATATGAAAATGTTTCTTTTCGAGTGTTTGGTAGAAACCAAACTCATCAATACTTTAATGAAATAGCAGTTGGTGGTTTCGAAGCTTTTTGTGATCCAAAGAAAATGACATTATAAGCAATTCCAATCAGCCCACAAAACTATTTGGGATAACTATGAAATTACAATCCCATATTTTAACTTGCCATATTTGCTATTTTTAAATATTATAATTGGAACAAAGCAAAAAAAGAGAAAGAAACAAAAATAATACCACAATAAATATTTGAAATTGAAACTTTTCCACTCGAATCAGCAAAATAAAGGCAATTAGAATAAGGTATAATTTATAATACATGCAATACTAGTGTTTGAAAATTGAAGGATTGTTCATTTTATTAGAACATGAAAACAACATTCCTGTACTGGAAACAGCAATGACAATTCTACCATAAAAAATAATATTAAGGATTATAGCAACATCAATTTGGCATTTTGTAACAAGCATAAAAGTTAATTGATCGTTCAAAAAGTAGAGAAAAAAAATTTGAACCAAAATAACGCAACAGTCTCAGAACCCAAATAATCTGGGGTGGCCAAATTGTTACCAATTGACCTGTTAACATGTATAAGAAACCAGAGTTGAAAACTTTTTTTCTTAAATTAAAGTGTAACAAACCGTTACTTCACACAAGTCTAAAACTTGTCATTGGACAAGGAGTCTTGTGTCTCTGCTCTATTTCTTTATGTATGCTTATTTTTTGTCCACCCTAACCAATATGCTCATTGCCCTAGCTTTCCTATCCTACAAAAAAAATGGCATCTTACATTGCAAGTATTTATGTTAACATATCATACACTACCCTATGTATAACTACACTAACAAACTCATACCAAGAAATTCAACGTATTTTGAATGATTTGTTAAAACAATAAAAGGAAAGGGTACAACATTATTATTTCTAGAAAGCAGGTGTCGTTCAATATACTAATAAAAAATATAATCCCATCTGAACATTGGCCACGGATGATGTGTGTACATCTATGGCCCATGTTTGGATAAGAAAAAGTTCTAATCATAGTCTAGGAAAAACAAATTGCTAGTTACACCTTGTTTTTACTATTATGATTATTAAATATTAATCATAATTACAGTATGAGGAGACAATAACAAAGTCATGAAACAGGTACCGGTAATCAACAGGTGAACGTTACTAATTAATGAGAAAAGGATTGAAACTTTTAAGAGATAGAGAAAGAAGAGTGAAAAGATGATAAATAAATAATTATAAACAGTTTTGAATGAGGAAATTAGCTTCAGGAGATTATCCCAATCTTGACAGAGAATAAGCTATGATAATCTGCTCTCCATATTTCCTAATACGACTTAGAAATATACATAAGCGAATATTTCATAGTAATACTGGATAAAAAAGGAAATTTGAAAAAATTAGGATGCACTACGGTATTATTACTTCTGTGGGTGAGAGCATTACAGTCACTTTATTTAGTTTAGTTGATTATCTATAGTACATAATAATTGAAATAATATCATAGCGCCAATAATTATTAATTAATTGAAAAAATTATATTGGATATCAGAAATCCCCTGTAATATAAACCGGGAATTAAAAATCTAACTATCCAACGAGGAAAAAATAAATCTATCGATTTATGTTAGTGAAGTCATTTTTTTCACTGAGCTAATTCTGTCAAAAATATGTCAAAAAAAGATAACTGTACCGAATTAACAGCAAATCAACGGCTCATTCTTCATTAAGTAAAATTTTTGATAAGATAATCATTCAACATGCTTTCCTACCAAATAAGTCAGTAAAGAATAATCAAAAACAATATATTTATATCTCAAGCAGACCTCAAGATAGCCAAGCTAATTAGATATAACATCGATTCGGTACACAGGCTTGTAATATAATATGTTACTATCGATCAATCACTGCATGTCAAAATCAGGAATAAGTGACTGATTAATAACAGTGGTGCGTGACAGCACTGCAGTAGGTGGCCCAGTGGTTAACATCTTGGCCTCACAGGCTGGAGAGTTCAGGTTTGAAACAAAGTGAATCAACCTCGCAAACTGATGCCACTCATACAAAGATGTAATAACTTTCAAAGGACGGTGATACTAACACATTTTGCCGATAGCTGGCTGGATGCTGGTGAAGGGCCATGCTCAGGGTGATCCATTTATTTCCTGGAAAAGGAAACCTTATTCATAGAGATTATCAAATGACTTAATGATTCTCTTTCAGTTCAAATTTAGCTACCATTCTAATGCAGAAAAACGATAAATTTGTAATAAAACACGACTTATCAAAAACTCTAATCTCATTAAAAAGAAACTATTGGACATCATCTGTGCTCTTGGTCAGGCTGCATTATCACAATTTCTGAAATAAAAAATCCATACCTATATCAATATATTTCTAATAGATCTATTGTCCTTATCAGGATGAGGTCATTTGCCCTTGCATTTTATCCTCCTCTTCATCTTCTGGAGGAGACTTCTTAATTTCTTCTTCTCCTATGTTAAATGGGAGACTCCCATTAGAACTTGATTTATTGTCTGTTTCAACTACTTGGGAAGTTGAAGGTATGTCCTTATCCCTTTTTAAAATATTACTATATATTTTCCGATTTTGCTCCATGTACGAAGATTTGATCATTGCTCGTTTTAATTGTCCATCAAATTCACAGTCGACCAGTCCTCCTTTTCTCGCAATGACAGATTTGACTCTTTCAGCAAATTGTAGTGCATTTTCATCAGGTCGTTTCTCCATTGCAGGTAAATACCAGACATCTGCAACTATCGCCCAGCTCGTCATAACGACGGCTAAGTATTGCAGCATGCTGTGTTTACTACTGTTCCAGAAAGCATCTCCAAACCATGGATTATATTTTATCGCAACAGGGAATATTGTTGCAGGGATTTCAAAAGTACCTTTTTTGAACATCATTACTGACGTGTTATTGATACATGTCCCTTCAGGAAATAGCAGAATCGGGTAATTGTTAGGATCATCCAAATGCTGTTTGACCCGACGAACAACAAAGCTTCTTTCCCTCACTTCTGATCGTTCAAACCAAACATGATTTGTACATTTCGATAAAGTCCTTTCGAAATATCCTAAGAATCCCCCATGAATCTGCCCTAAAATTGCATAAGGTCGATGTTGCATCAGCAAACAAACATCTAATGTTGTTGTATGATTTGCAACACATATCCCACTTGAGTTTGGCATGTATTGCTCATCATGATATGTTATGACTGCAGAAAATGCTCGGCAGCACATACGAAAGGCAACCAAATTAGTGAAATAAACAATCTTCCGCTTTAAGCTTGAGTCTGGCATCACAGAAAGAGGAAGCATTGTGATTCCAATCCAAAGCAATCCTATAACGGTCATGATGACGCGCAGTGGAAAAAGAAAACAATATCTCAAAAGCAAACCAAGAAACCACATGATCGAAAGTCTAACACTGATGTAGTGATATTTCATATTAGTACGAGTCATCAAATTCCAAGAAGGAAGCTCTTCTGCCCTAAAACATTTGGTAACTTCATCATCAATTACAGCTTCTATTCCACTTTTAACAAAGAATGTTATATCTTCCAATTTAAATTTATGGTCTTCTTCCATCATATCTTTCTGACTTCCTAGCGCAGTTATTGGATTTTCTGCTGTTATTATTTTTTCTGCACTTGATGGTACAGATCTCATGTCTTTCTCTTTATCTATTCTTCGTGTTGTCCAATTGAATACTCTCATCAGCAGCTTCACATAAGCTCGGCGAATTCCCCATTCTCTGCCAAATAATGCAGGAACAATGACTAATAATGCAGCAGTCATAAAAATTTGTGGAATGTAATTGAGAGGCAAGAGCACCGAGTTTATCAGACATTCTAACACCATGTTTACTCATATATTCAGAAATAACATATCTTGTTAATAAACAGATGAAAGACATGTGAAAATATTAATGAAGGCATTAGTATGAAGTATTTTCTCATCATACTATACTAAACTTGGCGGGCTGGGGTTATTCAGTAATAATAATATGATATACCTGGAATAATTAAGTAGAATAATTCAGGTATTATATATTTTATTTCCTTATTTTCAGGTGGAAATTAGATTTAAGTCCAAGAAACTGATGTATCTGAAATAATCTAACGTTCTGATATGAAAATCAAAATTTAGCCCTGCGTAGGACACACAAGCATAAAGAATTGAGTTTGTCTCATAAAGAATTGAGTTTGCCTATCATTCAGCCAAAGCATGATTCTAGCAAAGCTTGCCATCAGGGAACAAATCGACTCATCTCTGTCACCTTGTAAAGCCAGATTTGAGAGGATAAATAGTTCAGAGTTGGAGTCACCCTGAAACTTCAATTTCAGCATGACATTTGATTGGCAAACAACTACTGGTACAGGGTCATTATGACACATTTTCCACTTTTTATGGGCCCGTTTCTGTAATTTTCATTTATTTCGGTAATTACATCAACCCCGGCATCAGTTGTCCTGCTAAACGCACAGTATACAATGATTTTAAAAGCCATTGGCATGATTTGCCTTATAATCTTGAATAAAAATTTTCATAAGAGGCTTCTGAAAAATCCAACTGTTTACAAGTTTGTCCAAAATCATTAAGCCAAAACATGTTTCATACCCTGGTCAATTCATACCAGTATGTTTTCGGTGGTTCGATTCCTACATAAATTTGATTTGGACTGAATTTACTGCGAAATGTCTCGGATGCTTGATTTACTCCCTAAGATAAAATCCAATCCTAACCCATAACAGAAGGCATTTAAGTTCAAAACGGATAAGTACCAGATTTCTACTGTGTATTACCAATCCAATGTGGCTATCGCATTTATGCTGGCCATTTCCGGGAATTTTACTTAGAGCCAGAGATCAGAGATTACAAAATTTACAAGATTTTGAGCAACAGCGTGTATAACCTATTTCCAAGAATTATTTTTTTGATTGCTACACCAAAATTCGTAACAAGGTAAGTTCCCACGAACATTCGAATGTGCAAATTGACCATTTTTTTCAGCAGTTCATGGTACGAATTGACTAATCACTCTCTGCTCTAAATAGAGTTTTATACTCTGTACTGGCACCAATTGACCAGTGTAGGAATTGACTGCCACTCTTTGGCAAACACATACTCTGTACTGTATACGCCTAACAGGATAGGTTGGGATATTATTTTTATCCTGCGGGAGAGTAAAGCAGAGAATACAGCTTAATCATATGGCGAACCACGACCTCTCATGCAGAATCAAGGTAAAGGTTTCTGTTTTTTGAATGAATTGAATCATCATAGGCTATTTCCCATTTTGTCTGTGCATGTACCTGGTTAACAGAACAGATTGGAATAAATACAAATTCTGAATTACACTTCCCGTAACGGTACCGGTTCGGTATGTGACAAATTTGCCAAACCATTCATTTTACCTGAGTAGGGCATGGTACTGGTACCATATGACGTACGGAACCGTAGTTGTACGGTACCGTACTCTTAATTACCGGTATCATAACTTAACGATGAGCGCCTAGTGGTTAAACATGTTGGCATCGCAGGTTGAAGATCTCGAGTTCGAGCCCCGGCGAGTCCGGCTCGCTTATCCATGCCCACCACTCAACCCAGGGTGTAACAACTTGGGTGGGCTAAGCCGGAACAGGAAAAGACCATATCTTTCTAGTAATTGTAACCCTGTCCGTCTGTAAGTGGCCGCTGTTAAAGGGCCTTGGACAGGGTGATCCACTCTAAGAAGTGGCTATAAAAAATAAAAAAAACTCATTTTTGGCATTTAAAAACAATTTTTAAAATAGATTTTCCCACTGATTTATGCTGCATGGTTTTGTCTATCTAATACAGAATACGGGTACGGTAACTTACAATGTTCAGCGTTACGGTACCACACAGATTAACGGTGCCACATGTGAATAAAAACCCTTCTCTTACTCTGTACTGTGCGGTAACCTAGTCTACTTCTTCAGAAAATATTTCCACCCGTGCCGATTATAACGTCAGATTTTTTTTAAAAAAATAGGTAATATTCACAGCCATCCCCTCCCGCAGAAACTGGAAAAATAAAACCTACGTACCTACTAAATATTCCACAAAATAAACCTGAACGAAGCGTCACGCCACCAGGCCCGCCTGGAAACAACTCTGAACTAAACATGTAACAGGCTGCGAGACCATCCGCCCTAACTACATGACGTCATAGTCATGTGTTGCTGAAATATTCTTGTCAGAGTACTGAAGTTTTTGACTATATGTTTTGTTTTTTGAATATTTCAGATTCATGCCATATGAAATGAAATTAATTTCGTAGTTTCAGTTGAAAGCATTTGCAATTCTAGCTGGTTATCCTGTGTTTTGGCAATCCATTCAGAGTGAAACATATGAACGACCCAGTAAGGTTAAAACGCAAAAGTTGCGTGCCCTTCGTCCGCAGAAATATTGGTCTGGAGACTTTTCGTTTATCGGTTATGGCTTTTGGCAGTTCAGAGTTTAGTTGATTGCGGTTTCATCACACCACCGCAGCCTACTATGGTGCAAGATTATGATAGCCCATTAAACAAAAATTTAGTAGGTGAAGAATTAACACAAATTCTGATTTAGTCGTTGATAACGACACTATCATTTGTAGCATTAAGAACAATTCGACCAATCGATTGAAGTTGTTGAAGAGATTTCAGCATGTCGAAATCCTTGACATAATCAGCAAAATGATAATCACCCGGAGCCAGTTTGTGGTGACTGGGAGGGAAGAGGTAGAAATAAAACACAAGAGCTTTCTCACATTGAACAAAATTTTTTATCAATGATATTCACACTGAGCGACACTCGCACCCATTATGACATCATGATCGTGATTCGACCTAAATGATCCTCCCTCTTTTCAGAATGCGCCACTCAGTACATGCAACTTCACTCTCAGCGGGAAACATTCCCAATTGGGTTAAATTCCTATGTTGAAGTGTAGCAAGTGTTAGCAGCCCTGATCAATAATAACATCATCCACCACTTCTTTGATTCCTTTCAGTTGCCTCTTGAGACGCTCAGGAAATACGAGAACTATTCTAAAGTCCGTTTTTAGACAGTAACTGTTTTCCTAGTCTGAACTTTAGTTGATTGGTAGCTGAGGTTCGTAGAATGTCATTGTGTAACTCCAGGGGAAGAGGGAGGGCGTTAACCCAACGTCGCGGGATCAATAATACTTGGCAGTCCCGACTTGAATGATTCCAGCTCTCTTCCGAACTTAGATTTTTGACCTCCACTCTTCCCCTAAAAAAGTTAGCAAAATTCTTTACACGGTACAATTAGTTGGTGTCAAAATAGGCGTAAAAACGTCAACATGCGTATATTTTCCTCCAAATTATATTAAAAATGCAATTTTGCCATATATATCAGGCTATTCTTTTGTACAATTTTTGGTGGGTTGATAAAATAGACGCCGACCAAGGCAACTGTGAATTATAAATGTCATATAGTTCCTTTTTCAAGCCGTGTGCGTTCAGACGCGATTTTTTTAATGTGACAATCTATATGGCATCTCTTAAATTTGGAGGCCCTTTGTAACGCGAGGCGCCATCGGGCCGGAGCGACGAAGAGAGTGATCTCGCCGCACCTATAATAACATACTGGTCAATAGTGCGAAGCGTGCGTGAGTATACCACTTTTATGGCTTCCATGCAATCACTCTAGCAATTATTAAATGATTATAAAACACAAGTGACCAAGTAGACTTTTCCCACGTAATAGCATAATAGCAAAATTAAATTTTATAGTACAAAATGTTTGTTGCTGACAACGCTTTTGCTTTCTTAAAGGCATGCCATCGGTACGCGCACGTTTGCGTTATAAGAAATGACAGGTAGGAATTATGTCCACCAGTTTGAGATACATGTAAGTAGGCTAGCCTGGGAACATATGTACCTACTACTTATACAAAAGTTTAGGGAATCCGTCGATGGCACGCGCAAATTTGCAACACAAGGACGTACGAAAGGTGTCCATGTTAAGGATGCAAGTGAGCTACGTTGTGGGCATGTATACTCACGTCATTCAATGTGTTGTTCGAGCAGAAAACGACCAATCTGAAATACCGTTTATTTCTAATAAATCGGAAAAAGTCGACTGGTTATCCGTATCGGCCAGAAAATGAAACATCGTTAGACTATAATCGAGGCATCGGCCTTCAATATAAGCTTAGCGAATCTTGATATTTTATAGACAGGGGGAGTTATTCTTTTCAGTTGTCTCAATTGACATTATATGATCTCTGAAATATTGCAACGAATGTTCACCAAGACACAAATGGATATCTAAGCGCGGATACAAGGGTATGCGTTCCTAAACAGCTGATTTTGATATCGGTGATAATAGTGATGTATCAGTGCACAGTACACTGATATCAGTGTAACAGTGCATTTTACGTAATATCGATATCGAACACCGAATTAGCACTTTCATTATTGATTTTTTTCCCAAAAATACAATATTTTAAAATTGATGTACCAAAATATGCACGAGAGATTGTGACTGAGTCTAACTGCACTGGGACAAACGTGCACTAAATTCGCCATTAATCGCATACTTCTAAAATATCTGGATCACTTTCTTGGTAGAATTTATGTCAGTCAAGCATGGACGCGTTCCATCAACAATCCGTAATTGGCCGAAAAAAGTCGATTTTATAGTTCCATTTAAATATTGCCAAGTAAAATTACTATCAAAGAACGCCGATATTTATCGCACTTTGTGACGATGTATGGATGGCCAGAAGTTCGATGAAATACTCGAAACATATCGCACATTATTCAATATTCAGACGTGCAATTCCTCATTGTTGGCATATTAGTTATGGCGTTAGAGGGGGGCCATGGTGCCATGCCCTCTCGCCGACAGAAAAATTAAAATATTGACCTTTTAGGTGATTTAAAACGTGGGAAATCTCAAATTGTGTTGCGCGCCTTCGACGTGCATGGCACATTACACTTATTTGGCCTATTTGAAGCCTTGGAATCCCCTTTTAGCAAATTTTTTTGGTCCGCCACGCGATTTTGGTGTGTTTCATAATGATATACAATAAAAAAAAACATTTATGAAACAACAACATTTTATATGGAAAATTATTCGCCTGCGGGAGAAGGGTTGGTAACCTCATGTCACCAGGGATGCAAATTTGTCACGACTCATAAGCGTTCGTATGTGACCAGGGATGCGAATATGTCACAACTCATGAGTATTCCCATGTCACCAGGGATGCGGATTTTTCACAGCACATGTTTTCCCATGTCAACGGGGATGCGGATTTGTCACCACACATGAGTATTCCGATGTCACCGCGGATGCAGATTTGTCACAACTCATGAGTATTTCTATGTCACAGGGGATGCGCATGTGTCACAACTCATGAGTATTCCTATGTTACCGGGGATGCGGATTTGTCACATCTCATGAGTATTCCGATGTCACTGGGGATGCGGATTTGTCACAACTCATGAGAATTCCTATGTCACCGGGGATGCGGATTTGTCACATCTCATGAGTATTCCGATGTCACTGGGGATGCGGATTTGTCACAACTCATGAGTATTTCTAAGTCACCGGGGATGCGGATTTGTCACAACCCATGAGTATTTCTATGGCACCGGGGATGCCGATTTGTCACACCTCATGAGTATTCCTATGCCCTCGGGGACGCGGATTTGCAATCATTGCGGTGTGCAATCAACTCGGTACTACTTTGCACTACGACTTTGAGTTACAGGGTGTAACTGAAATCGCGTTCTATTTTCTAGACTGTGGGAGATGGTCTTCAATGACGTCCTATGACGTCACACACTGTTTTGCAATAGTAGCAATTGTGATAAACCAGAATAAAACATAGAGGTAAAATCAACTAATATTGATGAGTAATACCAAGGTAGCAAACATTCCTAACAACCGGGGATGCGGATTTGTCACATCTCACTAGTGACAATGTCACCGGAGATGCGGATTTAACTCATGAGTATTGCATATCATTGGGGATGCCGATTTACCATTAGGGATGTACTGATACCACTTTTTGTGCCGATACCGATACTGCAAAATGAGCCGATACCAATACTCATCAAAAATGTCTTCAAATACCCTCAAAGTAAATTCTTAAAGTTAAATTTTTTAAAAAGAACTAACAGCAAAAATAACACCCCTAGTGTATGTAATGTAGCCTACTCGAAGTAACACCACAGGAAATAGCAAAACAAAGAATATTGGAGAACTTCATACAAACAAAAATATTCCGAAACAACATCCAAAATTAACGTCAGCATTAAGGCACCAAATGAAGAATAACATTTAATCGAATTAGTTTCCGACAAAATAAAAATTCTTGATTGGGAAAAATCACAAAAACGAGTATATATTTGATTTTTTTTTGAAGCATGTTTGCGCAATTCTTGAATCTATATTCGAAGGCTAAATTGCTCAAATCAATTCTAACCTTGAATCTAAGAATAGTATCCCTAGGCGTGGTAATAACTTTTTTCAGTAATCAAAATGAAAGACCCGAAGTTTAACAATCCATCCCCTAGTAAACTACTGATCCACTTCATTACATACTTTTTGATATGTTGAGCCAACTGATGCTTCCTTTTTAGTAACGACTTATTGTCATTCATACAAAAACTCCGAAAATAGCCGATACTCGCCAAAGATACATCGGTACATCTCTAGTTAGAACTCATGATTGAAACAAATAAAATCGTTTTAGGAAACACAACACGGACATCTAACTTTGTGAGTTCGTCCAACTTGATTAACATCAACCTATTTTATTCTGTGACTTCTAACGATATTCGCATTAATGAAAAACGTATCGTTGTTAGTTTCTGTTTTTAGTATTAAGTTTTGCAAACCTTCCATTTTCCATTAATATTAATGTTGTGAAGCACAATTAATAGAATATAGTGAAATATGCTCTTAAAGTTTGCAAAATAACATTTTAATGTAGCGCAATCTGTCACATCATCTTGAATGACAATGATGACGTCATAGTATCAATTAATTTGTCAGAGATTATTGGCCACAGTATCGGTATCGACTCCTTCTGAAGTATCGGTATCCACCGGTATCGGAAATTTAGAGTTTCGGGAATTTAGAACATAGGCATTGGCTCAATTTGAAGTATTGGTATCGGCCGGTATTGGCAGATTTGATCATCAGCATTATCAGCATCGGCTCATTTTGAAGAATCGGTAGAGGCGAAAAAGTGAATTCGGTGCATAGAATTCATAGAAATAGAATTCAAAATCTTGCCCCCCCCCCCACCGTTTTCAAGGTTCTGATTATGTCACTGGGTATACCACATCAGAATGATCACGGAATTAGTTTGGTTTAGTATAGCCCATGTGGTAGATGCTTAATAAAACAGAAACAAAATTCCATTTGAAAATTACCCTTTTATTTTCTAGGCTCTGATATATACTTATTCAGGCCAAATATAAACATACTGTGAAATAAAGTTCATTTCATTACCTCATTATTGTAGCATGGAATCGAGTTGTTTGAAATTTAAATATTCGATTTAAATTCGGTCAAATTTCTATTATGAAATAACTTTATATTGATTATAAAAGCAAGATTTTCTGGAAAATTGTGTTTATTTTGCTATTTCAGCTCGACTCACGTCCGTCAAATATTTGTATTGTAAAGTATGGTCTACAACTGCACTCTAGCAATAATTCTATGTTTTTCAAAGCATGAGGCAAAATAGACAACTTGTCCATAACGCGACCAATGACCTACATACTCGTGGACCGAGGCGAATTATCTTGTCAGAATTTTTATTTTGTCAAGTATGATCGACAGATGGATCGCATCTCAATGCATTTGTGGCCTATTCTTAATCAAATATAATATTGGTTATGGCCGATTCGCGACTGATTTGAATAATTTATGCTTCGAATAGAATCGAATCGCCAACTCTAGGACCGCATTTTCGTGTTCGAATTACCTAATCGAGAAAAATTTTGTCCAGCATGAGCCACACATGGATCGCGCCTTGGCGACGCGATTCCCCAGTGGCTAATACTTGGCAAAACATGTAGTGACAATACGTTACTACTTTGTCGTTCATAGTTCATAGTCAGCAAAACATCTTTCAACGAATATTTAACTACTTCAACAATTTTCCATCGATTTTGACAATCCCATTGGATGCATATGAACCGAGAAGAAGTTCTCCTGTATTCAATTCGGACACTTGAGTGATAAATTTGGCCACTTTGCCCTCCAGGTCGTAATATACACGAACGGGTTCAAAATTATTGTCAAGTTTCACAATAACTCCTTTTTCATTGTCCAGCAAACCCCAAATCTGCTCGAAATTGAGTAATTGTACCAACAAGTTACGGAGTGAAGGAAAGCGAGTGATAAAATCATACATTGGACTGGTAAAATATGGAATTGGTGCCCAGTAACCGCCGTCTTTGCTTTGTCGAATATTATCCGACCCTCCAAGGAGATAAACATGTTTTAACAGCTTGCCAGAATCTCGTTCCAGGACAGCTATTCGTTTGTGTGTAATTTCTGAAACAAGTAATTTAGTTTCAGTTCGATCTAGTTCAATACCGTTAGCAGTGCACAGAGCGTCACGTACAATTCTATTAATCCGACCTGTTGTCAAATCGACTTCGACAACGCGGCTAGTGCAACTCATCTCTAGTAGCATATTTGGTATATCGAAATGCCTCCAACGTTGACTGATATCCGTGAAATACATCGTCTTGCCGTCCGATGTGATAGTAAGATCGTTTGGGTACATAAGATGCGGACTAATATCTTTATAAAACACGATTCTTTTCCATTTTTCAGTTTTGGTGTTAAATTCAAACACGCCCTGGTTGGCGTCAGCAAAATATAGTTTGGAATTGACCAGACGTAGCCCATGGGGGCGTGTGCCTTGTCGTTCGCTACCTTCCGCAAAGTCCAACCCTTTCGTTAAATCAATGATATCTCTTTTGCCATTTTTAGCATTTGTAATTTTGACGATTCTTCCATCAGATAGTCCAGTATAGCAGTTTCCATCTCCGTCAACTGCGATAGATTCGGCTCCATGTAATTCCGGTAAAATTTTATTTCCAGCTTGTAGATCGCTATTATTCCCATTCAACCACGTACCTATATTCCCGACGTTTTCGGTCTCGACGATGACAGCCGATATTGGAGAATTCGCGTACAAATAGGACAAATAGAGAATTAAACCGACAAGTAAAGAAAGCAATGATACTTTACAGACATTTCCGATCATGCCACTTTTAGAAGATGTTTGTTTAGTTTTTCTGAAGGTATCTGCGCCATTCCAAGATTCTTTTTGTTTTCTTCGTCTCACTGTGTTCGACATTCCTTCTGTGTTGTTTTCGCAAAAAAATGTGCTTTTAATTAAAAAAAAAAAATTTTTTCTGCAAAAAGTGGGATTGTGTGTATTTTTGGTCCGCATCATTATTTTTAGTATATCTCAATTCCATGTAAAATTTGCAATTTGAGAACAGTCGTGGGATCTTTGGACCTGTTCAGCTTATCGAGAATTTTATTATACTTATACATCGAAGGTTTCATGTAATTTTGTGGAAATGGACGATATTAAACGAAAAATCTTTCTAACCTTCAAGCCGAGAATGACTGAAAAAGTTAAATTTATAAATCTTTCTGAAATTATTCTGTTCAGGTTAGAATCGGATTCTTCAAATAGTGGATATTGGTCTGGAGCGCCTGCCCATTAAGTTCATGACAACGGAACATACTTTATTATGGTCTCTTGCAACTCGGGGACTTGAATAACAAGTTGATCATGTACTCAAACTGTCTTAGCACTGCAATGTCTTGTTCCGGCTGAATACTTTTTTACGCACATGCGCATATAAAATCAAATAAAGGACGCCTAAATTTCGGAAAGGATCAAGTCGCATATATCATAGCCTTGTACTGAGGATCGCGTGTTGCGTCGCTATAGTTTAACTCTGTTTGTTTAACATAGTTTTAGCAAATCACCAAACAAAAAGAAATTAGGTCAGGTATATCCAGCATGAAATGGTATCTTTGAAATAAACTCTTCGGTGATTACATTATTCAATTATAGTAAAACTTCAGACAATAATACTTCATACTGGATGAAAGTTGAAGTTGGAAAGTCGGCTATTATAAAAAAAAACTAGGTTGAAGTAACTTAAGTACACTAGGCGGTACTAGGAGAATGCACGGTACTTTTAAATTGCTAACACTAGTGCCATGGTTTCCTAAAGTAATTTTTCTTATGCCAGATTCAGGAATCGGGAAGTAATCGGCCAGCCCCTTCCATTTTAGATTATGAAATGTTAGCTCAGCTAGAAATTTTGCAATTTGACAGTGCGAACTTCTGCCTCCTCGAACCTTTTACTACCTTGATCAGACACTTGGTTGTAATAGATATACAAACCTAAATACCCAATACCCCGTCACAGAAATCCCTATCTAACTATACGTGCAAATATTTACTTAAAAAGGCGAAGCGCTTTTCCAAGTCTGCTAGCACATTTAATACGGTTGCCAGCGAATATCCATCAATATCTCAGAACAGAATAATCCTTCTCTGATAGTTTCAAATCCTTAAACGTGAGCCAGGGATGGAACGGACACAGAAAAGCATCTTCCAATAATGTCTTATCTAAGACGGGTGGACATACATTACTGTTGTAATCGCCTCAACAATTTTTTAGCAGATAAAGATCGTTTTAGCGCGGCCGTGTAGCATGTTTCATCATTGCACCATTGGTAAAGTATGTCGAACATTATTTCAATATGTCACTGATAAGGTTCATTGCATATTCTTCTTTCCGTATTCTGCTCACCTTGCAATAACGAAAGAGATAAAATGGACGGTTTAAAAGATTAGGTGTTTCACTTAATTCATTATTATGTTAATGTCATAATATACTAATTCGAAGACTATAATCTACAAACATGTTTTGGAAAAAATATGTCACTGCAGATAGCGCTGCAGAGACAGCTGTGAAAAATGGGTCCCGAAAGTCCACTCAGGTATCTAGTTTTACAAGAATGGGCCTGGGCCACAGATGGATCTTACCGTCAAGGTACCGTGTCGGTAACTCATACTTAACAAACGATTGTTTGGGAAAAATTTCTGACATGGGGTATAATAACAACAGTGCAACTTTTCTCTTACTCGTCCGCCTGCCTCCACTGATTTTGGAGCAAAAACAATAATAAAGTATTTCAGGCGAATGGAGAAAAATGACATATTTTGTATAAAAAATCTTCTTCGATTATAAAAAAATTTTATCCAACGGACTCGTTAACCTCTTGGCTCGATCGGATATTTTTGTCAAAGCATCTTTTGTTGATTATGTGCCACTGATGGATCGCTTCGAATAGTATAGGTCCGACCTGAGTAATACTGGTATCTATCCACAATGGCTATTTTATATTCATGACTTTAGGCAATTCTTCATATGCCAAATACCGCAGATGAAATTGTTAAACACTTGAACCGTTAACACGTAGTCTACACACGCATACTATTTAATAAAAATATTGAAAGACGAAATATTACGATCGATCGCTAAGGTTGTATAAATCGTTTGTGCACTGTGGTAGTGATGGATATCTAGTTTTTTGGTTGAACCAAGTATAATACAATTATTTCAAAACTAGGTAAAGCGTTACTGGGATATTTAGTTTCACCGTTAACACATAGGTAGTATTTTGGTAAGCATACTAGGTGAATCAAGTACAAGATTTAAGCAGCAAAATTCAGATTTAGGTTTTTATGATATATTTGAAGATACAGCCAATTCTGTCTAGTATACCCATCATTGACTAATGCTTGACGAAATGGAATTTCCGGTGGGAAGTTTAAAGTTAAGCGTCGAAACTAGTGATGGCAACTTAGTTTTTTGTAACTGGGTAAAATAAAACAAATTTGGTTTCACTTTCAAAACTAGGTGTTACCTTAAATCAAACCAGGTAAATAGCTTATTTAAATTTTCTTTTGATAAAATATAATTTACTTAGTTTTATGAACTAAGTACCTAGTTTGAAATTAGGTAAATGTAACGAACTTTACTTAGTAATTTACTTGATAAAAGTTAAAATAGAAAACTAGGTGAAAGTTAAAACTAGGTAAGTCAGTTATCAGTGAAACTAAGTAAAAGTATTTTGACAATAAACTCGGTAAACTAAGTATACTAGGTAAACTAGGTATTTTTACCTAAAATTGCCAACACTAGTCGAAACGTATTTCTAACTTTTCACCAATTGAGATAACCGGGCGCCCTATGATAATACCTTTAGGTCATGATGACCAACTCACGGCTAGTTCAACTTCTGAAATTGTGCAGTCGATGCGGATAGGCAAATTAAGACATTGAATTTTTCGCTGGTCATTTGCTCAAAATATTATTTTTGTTGTTAATATGTCAAATTTTACTTTTCTTTATCAATTTCCAGTAAAAAATGGACGAAAGTTTCGAGCGCGAAATGGTGGAAGCTCTCGGCGGTTTTCTATCTGAAGACTTAAAAATTGAAAAGTATAAAGGCCGCAGACTACCGGTACATTTCAAAGCGGAAAATATAAGAATTGCATTGGAGGAATGGAAATGGCCTGAAAATCCTGTTTTTGTTGTCAGTTATCCCAAGTCAGGTGAATATATGCATGTTTTACTTCACAAAAAAAATGTTAGGAGGAGGTTAAATTTCAAAAAGTTTTATAAAAATTATGCTAGCAAACACACAATTATGTAAATGTAATAAAAGAGAATGAAATGTAGAGATTGGTGTCGATCCGACAGTCACAGTCACTACAACTCAAGTGCTTTTTACGACGCGCTGCCCATATGTTAGAGCATTCCTTCTTTCTTGGAGTGGTTAAGTATGGGTTACTAGTCTATTAGTCTTCCGAACTTTGGCCCGTCTATGGATCGTGGATCATAGCAATAAATTGCAGCATTCGATTGTCAATCAGAATTTGGTTTGTCACGCATGGGTCACTGATGGAACGCGCCGATAAGGCGCGGTTCATATGTCTCTCATACTTGACAAAATGAAATAAAGGATATGGTAAGATGTAGTACAAATGTGACACTGCCTAATGAAATATAAACAGATAATGACATGCAACGAGTAAGTAACATTGATTCTGACCAGTCTGTACAAACCTACTATCTGCAATCAATATCATATTCTGTTGACAATAGGATGTACGACTTTAAACTATATTCCGTATTGCAGACTGTAGAATATTGACTATTCTTATTTTACATGTAAGGCACAACTTGGACAACTGAAATAGTTCGACAGATTCTGTATGGTAGAGACAATGACCTGAATAAACTATCAAGATCTGTACCAACTCCGTTGTTGATGCTTGGGATCGGAGTACGTAAGTAATTTAAAACTTGATAGTTGAGCAGTATTAGAATTGAAATTTTATGCTGATAAATTATGAGGTAATCATTGCTGCTAATGGCAAAAAAAAATGTCGATTAATACTTGTAATTCATTGTCTCATTTCAAGGCCGCATTTGCTTGAAAAATGTTAACTTCAACTTTGCGTCAACTTATTAAATATTGGTTTCGAATCAAATGCAAATTATTCTATTCAAATAAATACGGTGGTTATTTGAAAATTGCGTCTACGTTGATTCGAGTGATTATATTTTCGATTCCCTTCCAAGCACCTTTTAGAGGATTGATTTTACACAGATTTATACAGCTGGAAAGATTAGGAATATCACATTTAAAATTGCAAGCTTTTGTTTGAAATTTTTTTAGTATCTAAAATTAGTATCTAAATTACAGCTGAGAAGAAATTCGATGTGATAGATCGAATATCTCTACCAAGAAAATACTTCAACACACATCTGTCGGAAGACATTTTTGATTTTGATAAACTGAGGAAAGTAAATGGGAAGGTATTGATTACAAAATATTCAATTCAGGACAGATTTAGTCAGCTGCAATGATTACTTTGAATTCGTACATCTGCAAAATCACACATAAGAACTTATTAGATTCATCAGGGAGAAAAAATTAATTCAAAATTGACGTTTTTGACCAAATATGGTCAAAAAATGGTTGATGTAACGCAACGCGAAGGTGCGGTCCATCAATAATGATCAATGATCAATGATCAATAATGATCAATAAATTTAATAAAACTCGTGATTTCGATATGATGTTGCATCCAAAACTACGATTTTTGGCAAAATATTTTTCGGAAAATTAGTAATGGGTGTTACTACCCATTATATTTATGGTTAACATGATCAAAATCTTGTAAAAAAAAATTTAACAGGTGATATACGTTATGAGAAACCCTAAAGATCACGTGACGTCATGGTATAAGTTTGTTCACACAATATTACTCCACGAAAACGTGAGAAAACAACTTTTCAAAGAATCGTGGGACAATTTTTTTGAAGATTATATACAAGGTTACATAACTGTGCTTTTTGTTTTAAATTTAACGAATGGATAGTCAATAGAATCAAAACTCCAGTTCCTTGCTTCCTAAAGATACTGATCAAAACCAATAGTATCGGAGCGACAGCTCGAAAATTTGTAATGATATTGACAAGATCAATGACACCGATCCACGAACGCACAGTTGATGAGAACACTACTTGAGAATATATGTTGTGAAAATCGGTTTATATGCTTGGGCGGCGTTAAATCCAAGTAGTCATAATCGTTTAGAGTAGGCTGTCTTGAAAAAAAGAAAATAAATCATAAATTTTGTTTTGCCAAGCATCAGTCACAGTAGGACCGTGCCTGGACGGCATGATTCTACTGTGACTGATGCTTGGCAAAACAAAATTTATGATTTATATTCTTTTTTTTTTCAAGACATATATATATATATATATATATATTATAGCCAGATCTAGTGGATCACCCTGTCCAAGGCCCAGTTCTAGTTATCACTTATAGACGGACAGGGTTGGAATTGCCGAAAAGATATGATCTTTTTCTGTTCGGCTTAGCCTACCCAAGTTATTACACCGAGGTTGAGTTGTTGGCATGGATTAACGAACCGGGTCTCGAACCTCAGATCATCAACCTGCGATGCCAACATCTTCAACCTCTGGGCCATCGCTTTTATCGATCGATTTGTTACTGTTTTTAAGGTACGGAATAATACGAGGATTGACGCCGTAAGCTAACACGATTAATTGTCAAACACACGTCATATTTTATAAGACATGAACAGACAAATTCTTCTGATTGGTGACACAAACAACGACCTGCACTCAAGTACAGGGTTCTTGGTATAATGTTTGTGTTTTTAATTTCGACGAAAATTAAATTTTTTTTGAGCACAGAATTGTTTTTTTTTAAAAATAAACATAAACGAAAAAAGAAGGATTTTAATATCCACTATCATAGTACGCAAGAAAGGTAAACCCATATTATAGCTTTCTTTTACCAATTTTCTCGTACACTTCTACATCCCATTTCATCTGCATACCTAAAAATTGTAATCCTATTTTAGGAAAGCAAGATATCGTATCAAAAGATGGTGAATGGTCTTTTCCACATCACATCAAAGGTTGGATAAAACATCAGAATGATGAAGATGTTTTGATTCTTGTGTATGAAGACATGGTCCAAGTACTTGTTTACTTTATTTAGTAGAGTTTTAGTTATATTTGTTTCATAATCACATTTTATTTTGAGTGATTTAGATAACGGATAAATAAACCTTTTACACGATATGACACGCCATCACCCATGTAGAAATATCCGCTATGCCGACCTGAATTTCAAGTGACATAAAAGTCGTAGGTTATCCAAGTTCACATGATTTTGTTAAGCATGAGTCGCTGATGGATCGCGACGCTTAGGTGGATGGATTGTACCTCATTATAATTAATAGCACCTCTGCCAATTAGATTTTTAGTTCATGAAGTAGCTGGTGCTAAGCTGAGGAAAAATCTGAGGAATTTGGAATTCAGTTAATTTGTTCGAATCGATTCTCTTATTTACAATTTAAATTTTCACTTATTTCTATTTTTCTCCCTGCTAGAAATGTCTCACAAATGGAAGTGCTGTTTATGGTATAAAGGTGTTAAAAATTAAATGCCTCTTATTTATTCCACAGAATATCAACAAAGAGGTACAGCGCGTATCTGAATTTCTAGGAGTCAAATTATCTGATGAAGAAATAAGTGACATCGCTGAAAAAACAACAATTGGAAATATGAAAGAAGAAGCAGAAAAAACACGAAAAATTGAAAAAGTTTTATTCAATAAAGGTTGAGTTATTTCATATTTGACCCGTACCCGTATGGTTGTCATCAGAGATAATCAGGATCAGATATAGAAGCGGTGAAGGATAAAACGGTATAGTTTTCCGATCATGGTTCTCTATTCACAAAAGCTTCATCGGTGCATTGTTAAAATAAAAAATAAAATAAAAAAGTAACTGAATCAGTGCAGCTTATTTATTATCATTAATATTACTCATTCGTTTATTATTCTTTTGTTTTTTCAGTCGTTTTATTTGTATATAAGTTGTACTGATTTTCTTTTAATCGTATACTTAGGGCTGGGCAAAACCTAATAATTTGGCATTCGAACCTGATTCGGATAACTCTTTTGAATGGTATCGAATCACTAATTCCATATAAATAACAATTATCCCGTTTTGACTATTACAATTCGCCTGCATTATATAAATCATGAAATTTGTAGTTGAAAATTACAAATATTAGCATATTTCTTTTTACTTCCCAATACATGTCTAGAAGACAATTTTTTCATTTTTAACGACAAAAAAACTCATTTTGCAAGTTTTTGTTTTTTAAGAAAGATTCACATGATTAGTTCGAATAGTCTCTGCTCCGGATCGATTCGAATCCCCTAATCGAATAGCCCAGGCCAGCATGTACTGATGAAGCTTTTATAAATAGAAGAACGAAAGTCGGCAAACCGTATTATGGTTTTCGCTTTCGTCGATTACGCTCTAAATATCTAATCTTGGCACTTTATATTTCTTCAAGAAAGAAAACCTTCATTAAATTTTGGGAAAAGCTTCAATAAGCATTGCAACGCAATTCGAAGGCTCTAAGGCTTGATAATTCTCTTTTACAATTTATCTTGTTTAGGAAAAGCAATGGGACCATTCATACTCCTCTCCCTACATACGCTAGTGAGTTTAGTGAGTTAGTGAGGAATTTTTGAGTACGGTAATCGATAAAGCCAAGTGGAAATGAAAAATTGCATTTCGCATTAATTACAAAATAATGACTGAATTAACAAAAGTATTTATCTTTTTTTGCGGTTGGCAAGTTCACGGTTACTAATTTTCCGAGTATCGTCATGTCAAAGACAATTGGAAATATAAAATTGCACTATGAAAATTTCCAGTAAATTTAGTGCTCTTTGACATTGATCGAATTTTGGGTCGAGTATGAACTGTTTATGGAAAGCACCGCCGAGGTGCGGTCCATCAACACCTCATACTTGGCACAAATCTCATCGACAAAGCGATTTTGATATATTGTACGAAACTTTTACATAATTTGTAAAATTTGAATTTTTAACACTTGTCTTATATACTCCGAATGCAGAATACTAAATGCACAAAAATATATAAAATATTTAAAATCCTTTTAAAAAACTAATACTAATGTTTATCATCAAAGGTGGTGTTGGAAAATGGAAAGAAAAATTTACAGTCGCACAATCAGAAAGGATGGACGAAATTTTGAAAAAAGAACTCGCGGGATCGGGAATACAATTTACCTATCAGCTTTAACTTCGTCACGAAATTATCAAATCCACAATCAAAAGAAACACGAGAGTTTTTTTTTGGGGGAGGGGGAATGATCCACTAATGGGTCGCAACAAGAAGGTGTGACAAAACACAAAAATGGCATTGAACAACAAAACGCTGAAAGTAGAAATTAATTCATTAACATTTTTGAGTTGTTTAGTTTTTAATCAAAGCTACACTGGGATACAAGCGCAGTAAATTTACTGCTCGTTTCCAGTAATTGTATATTTTTCAGAATTTTGAACCGATTTGGTGAAATGCATGCTTAGCATGAGATGTTGGTGGACCGCATTTCGTCGACGCGTGTCATTAATTGGCAAAAACTCGATGTACTAGTTTTAGCTTTTTTTCAAGATGGCCAGGTAAAATTACTGCCGAAAATAGGTGATTTTACCACATTTTTATTAAAGTGTATCTATATGTGAAATATTTTATCAAATATCAATTACATTACATATTTTATAATCAAAGTGATTCATCTTGCTCGCATCGCCTTTTCTGATTTTTGTTTTATCATTTTACGTCTATATTGCAACACAATCACAAATATTCAGATTTAATCACATTTTGTTAAGTATGAGTCACTGTTGAATCGTGCAGACGAGGCGCCGTTCAGATGTGGCTCAGGCTCGACAAAATGAAATTTATGTTTGGGAAGGGTTTGATAACAAGACTAATTAGGCTAATTAGACTAAGCTTTGTAATTTATGATTACACCAGGCTTTAAATTTTGTGTTTATCTATATCTCAATTATAAATATACATACATATACCATGAATCGACGAATCATAAATATCATATGCTAAAAACAATATCTAAAAAATGAAATATTTAATAACAGATTAGTTTGTGTACTAGAGGATGCTAACCCAGTCAGATAAGTTTATCATATAACATGTTGGTCAAGCTTGAGTCACTGATGGATCACGCCGCCAAGGTACTTGTACTTGATATAACAAAACTTCATAGGGAATAGGCCAAGCTGTGATAGATTCATGAGCGATCCATAAATTAGCAACACTACAGCGTATTATGGGCTGCCAAGTATCTTCAAATTATTTAAACAAGATCATATATATAAATCAGCATTCAGGGGACAGTCGATATGCTATTAGATGAGGTTTGCAGGAACAACATGTACATAAAAAATTAGTAAACGGTTCAGAGAAAAGTCGGACGCCGACTTGGAACTGATATTCGGTGGAGAGGCCATGGGATTACCATATGATGACTAAACCAGATTTTCGGCTTACTCCCTCTCATGGTATCTTCACATAGATTCGGAACTTGTGTCTGTACGAGAGAGTTGGTTCGCCATATGTTAAGCCATAATTTCGGCTGTCCTCCCCGGAAGGCTTACACCTAACAACTGTTAGGCACGGACTTTTGTGGTGACTGAGTATCTTATCTCTGTTACAGTTACCCGCGAAGGGGTGTCCGGTTAGCTTAATCAGTAAAGTGTTGGGGATACGCTTCGAGCTACGCATCTCTGACCGTCATGACGCAGGTTAGAATCCCGTGTGGGATGATGATTATATGCGGGAGGTCTGCTCGACGCCTCGCTGGTGCACGGTGGTCCACGTAAGCACCGCTTACGGGTTCCTCAACCAACCAGGTCCATGCGAAAGGAAAATGAGAACTATGATAAGCCAAGAAACCTTCACCCCGATTCGGAACTGGTATCTGCACGAGAGGTCGTGGTTCGTCATATTATTAAGCTGTGTTCTCGGCTTTCGTCTTCTGCAGGATAAAAATCCCATCCTAAGAGCACGCTCGGTGGTGGAACCATCGGCATTTCATACAATATGATCGCACTTTACCGACTGATCCAGAATTGCACTTTTATCTTGCTGCCCAACTTAGAGTAGTAGTACAGTACGGTACGAAATTTTTATCGTTCTTCGAACCAACAAAATACTTTCGTAGTGAACTTCGTACCCTACCTTTCGAAGAGAGGTAGAGTGCAAATAAAACGTAATGTGGTGGTTACTGGTTAACTTAGTTGCATAGTTGGTAAAGGGGAGAGGTTTTTATTTGATGACTCTTTGTCATCATCTCGTGCACTGCGACAACAAAACTATTCAAGCGAGACACACGCATCGAAGCGTGTTGTTGCTGACCGATCCGCGTTCTCCTCAGCCTCTTTCGGTTTGCGATCGTGCTGGTGAGTTGCGTTGTTATTTTGGGGGCATTTTTATCCTTCTTGATCAACATATTTTCCCCATTTTAGCGACGTGACGACTGAGATTTTAGCTTATGAATGAATTTTGCTGTTTATTACTACTAGCTATATTTATTTGCTCGTGCAACTATATTTTCTAATCACAAAGAGATGTTGTCTCATATTTTTCTTTGTATGAAAATAAATTGTAGGATTGGATTTCATTTTTATCCTGCCTGAGGAGAAAGCCGATAATATGCCTCAACTGTATGGCGAACCACAGCATATAAAATTTCTCATGTCATGTCATACTTGCGACACTTGGTCGCTCTGGTTAACAGATTAAGATGAGAATATTCTGCCAGTTTTAATTCAGGTTGCATTCGGAAATTTGGTACTTCGCTAACTTGGACACAATATCTGAATATTATGTGGAGTGATAAGGAGGACTGTCGCAACCACTTATTTAAATCTTGCCAATTTGTCTCATTGGCAGTTAGGTTGATTTTGTGATGTAATGCTAAAGTTAGACTTATTTTCCTCAGAAACGGCGATGGATGAAATAAGTGGTGGGAACTGATTCACTCGTTGATCACTCTTAGAGCGGTCAGTTACATCATGAAACCTTATTGTCTTCATGGTCTTTTGGTGAACATCTGAGCAATAAATTCTAACTTAGAGGCATTTCTACAAGAACTGGTTTGTAAATTTGTCTTTTTTTGTTTGGATTCCATAGCTTACAGACAGAAAGAATATCAGTTTGTCCTGAAATATAAGACACTTAGATGTTGCTATCGGAAAATCCACAAAAAAATGGAATATTCTCAATAGATATATGATTATGTTTTCATGGTATTAACTTGTGTTTGGCAATGACAATTCTTTTAGTGTTATTGTCCCTGCTGCTCAGTAAGGCTAGTTTAATTTTTTTCATAAATTAAAGCAGGTTTGAGTTGCTCTAAATTAATAAGTTCTCATATAATTATAACTTTTAAAAATCAAATATATAGTATATTCAGTATTTAATCTACAAAAGTCTCGTCACCTTATCAGAGTTTCAGAATTGTGTTTCTTTGGGTGTCAAAAAATGTCTGTATCGTTTTTGCAATACAAAAAAGACTGAAAAACAACAGTGCTTTTTGCTGCCAGACCATTTTTCTTGCAAGACATTATCATAAAATATTACCCATTTGCTTAATTTTCTTCTAATGGAATCCGTTTTGTTTGGTTTCATCTTTGATTTGAATGATCTTTTTGATAGTTCTTGTGAAGCAAATGATGAATGTGCTATTTTCTGACACTCCTTATTAGCACAAGGTGTTGTGCAATGAATATGTATGCACGTTGTCTGATGCTTCTTAACAAACTTTTAATGCTAGATCTTGAAACTTCTCTCTTAACTAGGGGTCTTAAAGGTGTAATCAATCGATGACCAATGCGTCAAAATTTATTTTCAAGAATAGGTCAAAGTAACCATGATTCCCATACAGATGTTGTCAAGTTTTGAACTCTGAGCAGTACTCCAAGCGGTTTGTAGTCCTGGAATATTTTCCCTGTTTCATTTACCATATCAGAACTGGTAGCTCCAAGCCATACACGGTAGTACTTTTTTTCTGCAAATTGCTCACCATTAGTAGTCTCACAATTTTCTTTCAGGTGTAACATGGAGATGCCACACAAAGAAATTGCCGAATTGAACCCATAGATGCCTTCCAAAATTGCTTTCGTTTGGAGTGTTGAATCCTTTTGGTTTATCCCCAGTTGCTGGATCTGGTGAGTTGTTTGTTTCATGATTGAAACACTTGTTATGTTGTATTAATTACACTTGCTTTGTATATTGGAGTTAGGGTCTCTTCCCAAGTCCAATCAAAGTTGGCTTGTTCTATAATGGTCCGAAGCTGAATTGCGCCTTTGTTGCAATTTAGCTTCGTACCATGTTTGAATAAGCGTTAAATTGTGGCTGTGATGACACGCATTGTATGTGTACCCCTGCCAGGGTACCTGACTTCATAATGGAGATATAACCAATGCTGCCTTCCTACTGAGCTACTGACATTGTTCATTGCCATGTCTGGTAATCCATGCTAGTTGAACAACATAACCATTGAAGCAAGAAAAATGTTAGAGAAAACTATGGCTAATTCATATGATTACTAGAATCATTGGCATACCGAATTTTCGAGTGTTGGATTTTAGAATAAATATTAAATGTTGATTTCAAAAAAGTCTTGCCGAAATATGTTGAAACATTTCATCTCGTCTTTCCTATTCCTCCTTTATGCTACAATTCCAAAACTTCTTTATAAAAAATTAAGCTGTCTTGGCGAAAAAAACTTCTGAAATTTTGGAGTGCCCCGCTTAAGGAGTAGAAATGAATACTAATTGCCCTTGAATTAAACAAGAACTAACTTTTCTTTTACTTTGTTAAATTGCAGATCAAGAAACTTAATTTCACTGTAAAGAAGATCTACGGAAGCTGATATAGCGCTTTGAGAAACCTAGTTAAATGGGTCGATTCATCATCAGAGATGAGTAGGTCGTGGTGGCTTCAAATTTTGGGAGAGCTTTTGTGAGTCCACTCTACTAAAGGACAGACCACTGCGTAAAATTTTCTTTTCAAAAAAGTTAGTTTCTACAGTTCCTGCTAGATGCGTTTCATATGATCGTGCAATAAATGTTTAGAAAATATACATTCATGAGTTTTTCAGTTTCCTGGTTTGCAGAGTATAAGACGAGCGGCGTTTTGGGTAGAATCTCTAAGAACGCCGGGGTCCAATTTACTCCTTATTTAAAAATGTGACTGTCTAATGTCTGTCTAGTCCCGATTTAAACTGGCTGGGGATCCCGTTGTTGACAATTTCGGTTGCTTTTATGAGAAAATTTTGTATGTTGCGGAGCACTTGTGTTTACCCTATGGCGTGTTGTGAGATGGCCTGTAGAAAAAGTCGATCTTTTGCCGCCCTAGTCAAAAGTTTTCTTTCTGTCAAGCAAGAGTCGCAGATTAACATCCCTCTCATCGGTGCAATTCATCAGTGACTCGTGCTAAACTAAACCGAGTGTAATCAGATGTGGATTTTTTGTGCCGTATGACGTGTCAACAAACAAGTCTGTGACCGTGCTGAAACTAATCAAGAGTATGATCAGACGTGGATTATCTATAGCATATGAAGTGTCGACGAACAGCGCGTATGAGAAGGCTGGAGTAGGAAGCGTGAAAGTATTCTAAATTTTCGTTTGCTTTTTCAATAATTTGGTACCGAAATCGATCATCGTAAGGATTTTCGTTTACAACTTTTTACTTCGGGGTGACGATTCTCTCTTTGGTGTTTTAAAAATATTATTTTCCATTTCTATGATAGGGATGAACCACGCCTCAGTGATGGCAAAAATACATTTGGACACATTTTATTATTATGTGATGACAATCATGCGTCAAATACACGTCAAAGACAA
Source organism: Styela plicata (assembly GCA_963675895.2). Classification (NCBI taxonomy): domain Eukaryota; kingdom Metazoa; phylum Chordata; class Ascidiacea; order Stolidobranchia; family Styelidae; genus Styela; species Styela plicata. The sequence continues at coordinate 4,852,652 of OZ023142.1, forward strand.
TACAGTTTCACTCGTTCACATATATCAATCATTCTGAAATAATGAAGCAATAACAAAATAAAAATTGAAATTCGTAAATTAACTAACAGTTCCCTCATCATTTTGTTTCATGAGGCGCGATTACTTTATATCCCACAGACAATTTAATGCTTTTAAGCACATTTCATTTGTACCTCAAAATCATAAAAATTTTAGTTTTACGGTAAAGTCGATAAATCGATGCTTGACCGCCTCATCACAATATTCCAAAAAACACTGAAAAATAGTTTTATATCGGTTCTCCTTTTGTAATGTAATACGACTGAACCATTGGGTTCGTTAATTTTGTGCCTTTAGATGAATCAAACATAGCAACATAAGTTATAAAAAGTAAGATTATTATTGTTGTATTTTTTATTGCTGCATTTGTTCAATGCTGCAGCTTTTCGTCATATATATAGTTGTGTGCTTAGAACGAATTCCTCATTTTTTCCTCCGGTACATAGTTTTTTTTCATAATTTCTGTGACAACAAGTCAAACTGCTTACAAATTTGGGTGTAAATTCGTCAACCATTTTGGGAAATAACACATTATTTGAAATATAAGATTCCAACTGCGGATTTTTCGATTTGAATTCGAAATGAGTTAATTTTGGCCAGACGTGCAACTATACTGAAGAAATATTACAACGTTCCTGCTCCATTTTGTGAAGGATTTTTTGATTTCTTAATCATAGAAGAAAGTGCTTTCATTGATTCATAAACTCCTATTCCTTTAACAGCACAACAGTTTTCTATGTGCCAAAGATGATCGGGTGGTAATTTGTCCAATTCCAAAACACTTGCAAGTTCATTTTTGTCCACAGAATCGGGTAAGTCTTGTTTGTTGGCAAGCACGACAATTGGTATCTGGAAAAACGTAATTAAAGTTCAAGATGTATAGCAACAAGTGCATATTTCAGAACTACCCTGCCTAAGGTTTGTTGGCGAATCAGTTTTATATTTTATCCGGATATTCGCATTATTTTTTATCTGGGTACCTGGATATTAAAGATGCGTCAAAAACTACTGAGATATACATCATCAATCATATTTGATTACTTCAGTTTACAAGATTATGATACCTACTTCGGCCTGGAATTTTTCTTGGAGGAAAATTAGTTTCGACTAAGATATATGGATTTTTGCGAAAATATGCAATATTTCTCAACACAAATTTCCGATCACAAAGTGAAACTGTGATGTTTGATTCATCTGAATAAAAGGGGCAAAATTTATTCGGATGTCGGATAGTCATAAACGCTCCAAATATTCTTTACCGGCATAATACACATCTTGCCCTAACTTGTTTTGGCGACAAAATGGAAGAAAATAAGTAGTATATAGTTTTGGATAGGGAAGATCACTGCACTCTGTCGTAGTGCTTAGGAATGTTTTCCGATTAAAGTATGGTTGCTGTCGCCAGATATTATGCGCGGTAGATTTTTGTACTTAGAGTACTTCCAAATATAGATTGGCCTTTTAAAGATACAACATTTATTATGAGATCATTTCAAGATCATGTCTAAATATGTTTTTTTAGTCAACCCTATTTAACAATATAATATCACTTGCAATCGAAAATGGCATTTCTCCAGTCAAAATAAGAACAGTGACTTGTATAAATTTAAATCAAATCAACACGCGGAAGAAAAGGTTCAACACATTCATCTTGCTGAGCGGTGAGGAAAAACGCCAATAAATTATATAAAAAACGTGTTGCCCTGTGCTGGTACGGGCTTCAGAATAGTCTTAACGCACTTCTTGCATGTCGTTTAGGCGATTAAAAGGGAGTAAAGACGTGGTAGATGGTTCCATCGTCTTCCAGGGCAGACACCAATCACTGCATTTTACCATGGTGGTTTAGTTCTGCATGGGATGTTTTCCGCTTATAATAATGCAGTTGCTGACCCTTTATCTTGTGGTAGCTCTTTGTCATTTGAGTGGCTGTTAGTTAGCTTCGTTCGGGCACTGCTTTCGGCCTTGCTTGGAACGAACTTCTATAAAAAATAAACGAACTAGTTGATGTGCCGCACGTTCAGCAAGATGCAACAACGCGAAATTTGAGAGACTTTGGGATTAAAGAATGCCTGAACTAACTACTTATCCTTCCTCTGTGTCTTTGTGTTTGCGACAAGGGTAACTATGACTTACTAGAGAGGTTCAAAGTCTTGTTTCACACTTACACAAATTTATTTCTGTAACGTTTCGTCTGATCTCTAAGAAGTAGCTATAAAAGAATACCTTATTCATTCCATCTTCTTGTAAAATTGCGTTGAGTTCACTTACAGCTTCTCCAAACCTTGTTTTATCAGCACTATCGACAACAAATATTATACCTGAAAATGCATGATAAAGTTATTGTAAGAGTTTTTTTTCTTATGTATTTATTTGCTGGTGTGCGCGCATTCGTTTTATCGATGCTGCAATAACATCAATTGTCGTGAGGGTTGAGCACAATCCTATCGTGCGAAAGTCTTGTCGATGTCACCGACGACCAAGCATGCCCTATAAGGAGGCGTCTGAGTCATTTCTATAATCCACTTCATTAAAAAAAAAACGGTTGGACTCGAACAAATTATTCGAGAAGTGCTAAATAAGACGTGTCAAAGAATATCTATCAGGCATCAGAAATGTATTTTGTCATATATCAATACTTAGCCCAAGTTTTGCTGGATATAAGCCTATGACATAAAAAACGGATGGACACGAGCGAATAATTTAAAATCGTAAATACGACTTGTCAAAGATGGGTATAATTACAGTAACAAAAAAATGAGTGCGTGATATATGTAGTCGTATTGTGAGGCGCAGACGCGACCATACTGCTAAACAATCAATCCACTTGTTGGCGCATTTACCCATGGATTTTGCTGGCAACTGTACCTTCTGTTGATGTATAATAATGTTTCCATAATTGTCTGATTTTATCCTGTCCTCCTATATCCCATATTGTTAATGTTAATCCTTTGCACGGAGTAACTGTTTCGACGTTAAAACCAATTGTGGGTAAAGTCCGTGTGCAGTCAGCGAGTTTGAGTTTCTGGAGCACGGTCGTTTTTCCTGTTTATAAAAAGCATAAATTTGGTATCATCACAGGATTCATAAATGATATTAATAAAATTAAGGTATTACATATCAGGAAATGTATTCTGCCAATCATCAGTCACGGATAGATCAAGCCTTGTCATCATGATCTATCTCTATCCGTGACTCATGATTGGAAAACATTTCCAATTTTTATTTTGATTTAATATTCACCTGCAGCATCGAGTCCAAGCATACAAACTCTAATCGGCTCACCCTTATGTCCCGCCGCAATTTTTGTTAGTACATTTCCCATTTCTCATGTTAGAACATAACAGTAAACTGAAACAAAATGCGGGAAATGGTAAGATAATAAACGAGAGATTATAGAAGTTAAAGCCATTGTTGGAATTTTAGGTATACTATAAAAAAGTGAGAGCGCGCATTGATTTTTTTTCATGAAATTCCGATATCAACAATTTAACTGAAAATGTTTAGAAAACAACACAATGTGACGATCGAAAGCTCCCTCCCCACTCAAAAAAATCTGGATCTACAAGCAGTCAATTCGATTTGATTCGGAAACACGAACTTCATATTTTTCTAACTTCAAAGTAAGTCATAGATATTTCTATCTATTGCAACACTTCTCATTTCATCATTAGGTAGGCTAGCGATTGAAACTTCACGCGTGCTATAGACTTTCCTCCTACTCACTCGCAGTTGTCATCAGGTATACAGATAAACAATGATATAATAAAATTCAATTCGGACTCTTTCTGGCACGCGTACATGCCATCATTACTCAGTACCCGGAAGTGACGTTTGTCGTGAAGATTGGATTCAAATATCTTATTTCCCTATGAGAAAAAAATAGTCAGAATATCAGAATCACAAGCCATTGAATGAACGGGCGAATGGGTTAATTGTGGCTATTTTTTTTAAAGAAATACAGGAATAGAACTCGGTCAAAAACATATTTTCGATTTATCGTTTGTTAAGTATGAGTCGCTTGACTGGGTTATGGGCAAGCTCATGGGCTGAGCTTTATGCATTACGTCAATTGTGAATTATTTTACATATTCCGTATACCGTTCATCCATAAAATATGTTTGAGGTACATCTGATACTTACAAAAATTACTGCGTCTTAATGTAATAAGATCAGGCTTACTATGCATATGTTGTTGGTTGTAGCTCTCGCTTTCGTATATAACGTATTAACTGTAAAAACTATTTTACGGGATTACGTTTCTATACGAGTAATTCATCCAGAGTATGAATATTGAACACTGTAACAAAACTACAGAACAGTTACTGGTTATTTACAGTAATTGCATAGTTCCAAAGTTGAAAAACGCCGTGTTGCTGAGATTTATGCCAATTTTGGGCTGTTGACATCCCATATTTGGCTAAAAAAGTCAATTTCGAATTTTTTTCCAATACCACCAAGCGCCTATAAAATTACGGTCAATTAAAGTCAAAAGCGAATAAAATTTATTCAAATTATGCAAGGCAAAAATTGTATTATTTATTGTATTTTAACATTAAATCATCACACTGACCCGGTGACAGTCCCCAGTAATCTCCGTCAAGTATGAGCCATAAAAGAACCGTTCGCGTTGTCGGTAAGGGACCCACAGTTTACAACGTGACCAACTACACTCGTGCCTAGCGAATATTTTAATTTTGCCAAGCATGGCCTACTGGTGGATCGCGACTCGGGATCAGCGACTAACCAGCGTTACACATTCTATAAAGGGGAAAAATTTTCTTTTAACTCAAGCGGGCAATTTGATTCGGTGATCCGAAGCACAATCTATTCGCATCAATCTTCTGTTCATAAGTACAATTACTAACTAAATAGACTAGAATTATCATTTTTAAAGACAAAATGCAATCGATTTTGAGAAAATTAATATGTTACTCTTAGACACTGAGTGTGAATTGAACATACACTATAAACTATAAATTTCTTGATGTTCACAATGAAGACAGTCTTAATAGTAAAAATGGGATATTGGTTATTTCATCGAATTCTTCATTCGAAAAAATTTTTTGAATCAAATTCGAAATGATTCGGTTTTGCCCAGCCCTGTTTACATCAGTTGTGCACAACAATAAACCAACGGGGGACTCTATAAGGTGGAAATCACCAAAGTCGAAAAATCATCCATCACAGATAGGAAGGTTATGAATAATCGTGGTTCCGATGAGCCTTGGCAGCGGAATAAATCACTCCTCATGATCGGTATATTGCGATTATTCTGTGCGAAACGAGTCCAAGTGATTCATCCAGCCCCCACAAAATAGTAAACAATATTTTTTCTACCCAATTGCAACAGGTACTTAAAACTGAACAGGTGTTAAACAAGTCTTCCTCCGCGCTTACCGAAGCTTTCATTTTTGCAATCTATTCATTCGGGCCTTAGTCCACTGGCAAAAGTGGCGAAAACGTTTTATGGGACAAATGACAATAATCCACATTCAGGAAAGAGTGGACGACGTGAGGACGTTGGATCGGTTTCTAATGATTTTTATATCAAACTTTAACTTAAGTGATGAAGCAGCGCCGAACCAAGAAATCCACGATATCACTATAATTCATATCTCTGGCAGCTAGACCGGGGCAGTTAGAGAAAGTATGACAAACCTGATAAAAGACCATATGACACTAATTGGATTTTTGTAATTTTTATTTCATCACATGGAACATAACCAGAAGAGAACCTCGAGGTTTCTTTTCAACTGGAAATCACAACATGGTGAGAATAATTTTAAGCAGTGGTGACTTGTCTGTCCTTCTTGAGTGGACCCATGAAGGCTCTCTTCTCTTCCAATGTTTGGAAGCGACCGTGACCCATTTTGGACGAGGTATCGATCCATTTGAGCTTGATTTTTTCAAGAGCGACTCGCTTGGTATGGACGAGGAGAGATTTTCTGAGGGTGAGAACTCGTTTCTTGTGTCCGATACAACATCCTCTCAGCATTATGAAATCGTTTTTCACTTCACCATAATGAGGGAAACCACCCTATAGGTAGAAAGGAGTTTAGTCACGTCATTACAAAATAACTTTCATTGTTAACTATAACTATTTGATGTTGTATCTTTGCAGATTATTTATACGTACGACATGCAAAGACCATCTTGTAAGTTCAAATTGACAAAAAATAGAAATTTTATTAAAATGCAATGCTCACTGTTCAAACATTCATGTATAAAAAACCTCTTAAAACAAAATTCTTACCATTGGAGTAATGCTCTTGTCAGTGATATCAACCTCAGTGGAAGCATTATTTTTGATAATCTTGCCACCTTCCTTGTGGATACCTTGGCCGATGCGGTAAATCTTCTTGTTGATTTCAGTACGGTGATGGTAACCCTTCTGACCTAGAGGTTGACAGGAGTGACACTTTGTTAAAGTCAAGAAGCTTAGCTTCAAGATATCCATACCAACAGCAAAGCCGGTCAGCGTCAGATCCTGGGATCTAGCCACAAGTTTATACTAATTTCAAGATTAGGTTTTCAAAATTTTCTACACAAAACAAGTATCTCTACTAGGGACACTTGGGAAAACTGCACAAAGGTTTTGGACAAAGAATTCGAAACACAATTATCAACATTCGACACAAGATTCAAACCATAAATAGCTTAAAGCAGCTCAGTAGGAAGGCAGCATTGGTTATATCTCCATTATGAAGTCAGGTACCCTGGCAGGGGTACACATACAATGCGTGTCATCATAGCTACAAATCTGACATTTGTTCGAACATAACTAAAGCTAAATTACACCACATGGTGTCCTTTTAACATCGAGCATGTTTGAACAAATCCCTTTTGCAAGAACACAAACTTTTAAACCCATATTTGCATGGTCATCAATGAATCAACTTACCAGATCTAGCGACGGAGAAGGCAACGCGAGCAGGATGCCATGCTCCAATACAAGCAACTTTACGAAGACCTTTGTGGGTCTTACGTGGCAATTTCTTTGTGTGCCATCTCGATGTTACACCTGAAAAATTATTAATGAATATTCACCAAGACCTTTTCCAATCTAGACAGAAAAGTATATTATGCCATGCAAACATATTTCAGACTCAATGATTTAAAACTTCTTGTATTTGAGTAGGATGAGAGTTGGTTGCATTCGGAGCTAATGAAATAACTTAAAATTTGAGTACAAATTTTTTCATGAAAAATAGTTACTCATATGTCCGTGTGACTCTCCATAAAGATGACAAACACCACTGAATAAATTTACTCAATTCAGGAAGTAAGAACCTTGGCAGACTGACCAGCCGTGAAGATTGCAACGGCCCTGACCATCTCCAAGTAGCCAATGATACAAGGCCTTGCTTAGGGTGACGCACTCAAATGAGTGGCTAAAAAGTGTGAAGACCAGTGAATAGTTAATAATAATCACAGAATATTCCACTTCTTATGAATTTGTCAAGTACAACCACATGAAAATTTTATTTGGCCAACACTTAAAACTTTGAATGCCCATGAAGCATAGTCGCTGACAACCTGCCATTGGATACTTATCGATTCATTTTTGGACAAAAATTCAACCCCAAACAAATAGTGTTTGTGCAGGACTTCCAATCTTACCCTTGTATCCATGACCCTTGGTGACACCAATTACATCGATCATTTCATCTTGAGCAAAGATGTCAGAAACTTTGACAGGTTTTTCAAGAAGATTGCGAGCAAAGTCTATCTTGTCAGAGATTGAGCCTCCATTGATTTGAATCTCCATGATATGCGATTTCTTTTGTCTGATGGGAAGCAATTTCATCTGAAATGAGAAAGTGACTTCTGAAACGCTTTGCACAAGCTTTACTCAATTTGAATTCGCATTGTGCAATACACATGAAAAACATGTCAATAAAGACTTCTTAAATTTTCAAGATTTGTCTAGTGCAGCTTTAATTTGTTTTAGAACCGAATTAAATCTGACAATTGTACAACCTCCTTTAGCTGCTAGTGAGGACTGAATTAAGTTAGAATGCAACAAATTCCATCTGGCATCCATTAAGTTGCTGATAAAATATTCTTACAAGATTACCAGAACAATAAGAAAGGTGTGGTTACACAATAAATGCGAAGATTTTTAGCCAGCGACAATATCTGAGAATAAAAGGCTGCATTCATACAATCAGTAATTCAATTTTGCCATGCATAAGTTGCAATGAATTGCGCCTTTCATCAATGATCCATACTTCATAATCCGATTATTACAAAATTTTTTTGATTAGATAAAAATATTCAACCTTTGCGCTTGCACATTAATAATAAGGTCTGCGAATAGAAACTCACCTGAGAGTGAGCGAGAACTCTGATGACAGTGCAATACTTCTTCAGTTTAGCGAAATCTTGTTCGATCTGTCGTTTACCATCTTCATCTTGCCATTTACGACAGGCCTTGGTGAAAGCCTTCTTCTTAGAGGCATACCTGGAGTTGGGGAGGGCCAAGTGGAGGAGGAACAAATGAAATTTGCTGACTGGACTCATCGACCACACAAAAGCATGTCGAGAGGAGGCCAGAAAAGCTTAACAGTTTGTTGACGAAGCCACGAAGACAGCAAAATCACCACGAGAAGAGATGATTTGCAAGAAATCAGTGGAAACAGTCAAACAAGAACCGCTGTAGAAAAAACTCGTCAGAACCCGCTTTGCAGCTAAGGCACTGATTGGAGCTGATAATACAAACAGATTAGTATATTCAAATACAGAATAAGAAGAACTATATTTAAAGATTTGACTAAAATTATGAATTACAGACTAAGATAAATATATAGTTTAATACTGCATTTAGCATAGACTGGGCTATATAATACCCAATTAACAGCATCAGACAATGTGCACTTATATTCATTGCACAATATATTGTGCTAATACAAGAGGTGTCAGAAGATGGCACAATCATCATTTGCTAACCAATGGGATTCGAAATAAAAGACTATACATATTGGCCTTGAGAGCTGCACACAATTCAACAAGGAAATACTCTGGATTGAAGGTACAAAGCACAATATAATATTGGGCATGAAGTTGATGAAACAGAATAACTTGTTAGAAAAACAAGACCGTTGTACAGATTAAATTCAACATTATATCTTAACAAAATGCACAACACCAACGCAACAGGGATGGCCAAAACCAAATACTTCACTATCTTAAATACATACTGAAAAATTATTTTGAATATGAAATATTGAATACATTTTTATTAAGCCAGGTTATTCTTAATGCGAGGCAGCATTTCAACTTGAAAATTTTAATACTCAATTTTTGTTTATTCCTTCAAATCAAATCTTATACTGATACCCCACTATTCTGAATTATTTAAAATCAAAAATTTCACTACATCGGATATGTTTATTTGATCATTTTGGACATGCCTACCATGATGGTACGCTTCAAAAACAAACTTACCAGTTCTTGTAGAAACGACGCTTGCATTCGTCACTCAAATGTTCAGCGAAGATTGTAGTGAGAGTACGAAGACCACGTGGTGTCGTGATGTATCCGATCACTCCAAAAACAATCATTGGAGGAGTCTCAAGAATAGTGACTGCTTCCACAACTTCCTTTTTATTCATTTCTGAAGAGCAAAGTTAAATATGATGATCACCGCCAAACAAAAAGGAACAAGATATTAAAACTGGGCAATTGTACATAACAATCTGAACATTTTGTCAAAACATTCCTTTTTACTAATTGGGTCACCGATGGACCGCGTCGATGGGTTGTGTTCCATTTGTGACAGATACTTGACAAATCGAAATGGCAAGTTCTCAGATACAAGACGTTCAACAGAAATATTCAGTCCGCCCGTCTGGTTTATCATCACAGATCTCTAAGCCGTAAGTACGCAAAATGCTGTAAGTGCAACAACAATAGTCACAAAACTGATGGAAATAATCTATAGGTAATTTCATTAGTTTTGAAAAAAATGCAAATAGGGATACTGCTTCCAAATTAGGTTATAAATAGAAAATTCTTATATGCATTTTCAAAGCCTATTGTCCCTAGAACATAGCTATCGAACCATATTCACAAAGATTATAAATAATTCATTAAAAAATGGCGTTTTTAATACGAGCAAACTTAGCTGCATGAGCATCAGTATTCGACCTAAAGATGTGAATAACAATATTCAGAAACAATAAGATTGGACTTCAGGGCTTTTTTACGAAACTTTTTCAAGATTCAAAATATCTTTGCTAACTAGAGAAATTGGACCTGACTAAGATATCTTTAGAATGCATTTCTTAAAAAAGCACTCGTAATTGACAAATATAAAAGAAAGATTTTTGAATATATATTTAAATGTAACGTTAACACTATACTGTATAGGAAGGAAACTAACTTGATCCAGGTCGATCAACATCTCTCACAATATGAGTCATTCCAGCTTTGTAACTGACGAAGGCTGTCAAATGACATGGTTTTGATGGATCATCCTTGGGAAAGGATCGAACTTTTCCACGATGATGACGGCATCGTTTACGTGGCAAAAAAGCCAATGAACCGTGGCGGGGTGCAGAGAATTTTCTGTGTGACTGAAAAAAATATATTTGGTTAATGATCACTATCAACAAGCCTGTGGAATTGATGCTGTTAATGCATTTAGTATATTCTTTTAGCACTAGCAAATCTACACCTTAAGAGGGAAAAATTTGTGGTAACCTTTCATAATCCAGTATAGGGTAAAACAAAGTACTTTCGAATGTCTCCCATAAATATTTTTCGGCGACATTTGGGACGAAATCTTGCAGAGAGAATACATTCTGCATTGGCTGTGGCAACAATGCCCACAAAACTTCTTACATTCAGCGTCAAACACTCGAATATTTCAAATATAATAAGTTATAAAAATAAGCCAATGGTCAATGATCTAGTTGGATACAAATGAGCGAATAATATTATATATTGAAGTTTTATTTAATATTAATAGTTTTCGAGACAACTAAAACACGCCCAGGAGCATGAGAGAGTGGGGTTAAGAGCATTCAAGGCACATCATTTATGTTTTCACAAAACCATTCCAAAGCACCCAGTCATACCCAATGCAATGAACAGTTGAAAATTAATGGATTGCCAAACCACGTCAAAAATACCTTTCCAAACGGCACTATAAAGAGTATTAAAAGAAGTACACACTATTCGCAAGCAAAATAATTAACAACAACTGTGTACTTATGAGGTAAGAATTGGATTAATGATGATACAAATCATAGACAAGAATCCAGCCTGCTTACCATGGCGCCCGCGAATCGAAAGAGGCCAGACAATGGAATTAGCGAGAGAGCAGCAACGTGACCGTTGCGCTTCAATAACTCTTGGCCCCTTGCAGAATACAGACACGAGATGATGACAGAGAGTTGTATGGACCCTTTTTTTCTAGATCGTGATCGTATAACGCGTTAAACGGAAGAAAAATTCTGAAAACCATACAAAATCTATAATAAGATTTATATCCTACATATGGACCCGTCCACACTACAAACACTCAAAATAGGTAATGTATTAAAGTCGATGAAAACGATTTGATATGTTCTGAAATGTGTCAATTCTGACGGTCGCTTTTTGGATTTCTCCACGAAAGTTACACAATAAAATTCGACTTGCTTGCCCAGTTTCGTCAGAGACAACAAAAATGCGTGGCTATACGTATAACCCCCGAATCAGTTTACAGACAAGGCATAGTTATAATTTCATCATGGTACACAAATAAAACATAATAAATCGGAAAAATATTTTGAATATAAGGTAGTATTTGTTCTGATTGGCAAGCATTAAACAGGTGTTTTTATTCAAAATCTTGAACTTTAGATCGCCTTTTTGTTGTGAAAACTTGTAATGAATGTTATCTCGGCAATCTAGGAATTCGCTAATCACTAACCAAATGAGAGAAAATGTGAACGTTGCAGCGAATTCACAACGAAGGAGCAAATATTTGAAATAACGTGGTTTAGCAAAAATTTATATAGACAATTTCAAGCAAGCAAATTTTTTAAACATGATCGCAATATCTATCATGTGTCCAAAACCGTTGTGTTTTGCCCAAAAGTTGGACTGGGGTATTCGATTCAGTGGTTCTAATCAATTAGAAGTCCTGGTTATTCGACTCAGTTGTGAATCGGCCACAATGAAATTTTGTATAGTATTACTTGCTTCCTGGAAGATGATGTGTGAAATAACGACACAATATGTTGAAAAATATTACCCTAACGGAAATTTTATTTTTGCTTAAGCAGCGCGGTCCACAAGTGACTCATACTTGACAAAACATATTTAAGCAAAATATAGGTTATGGTATGCGTACGTGACTGGATAGTTACAGATTTTATAGCTATAGATTTTATGTCCTAGTCATATATTTTATGAAAAAGATGAACATTTGCTGTCTATGTGGAATAAGTGATTCGACCAGATTCGAATTATCAATGTTGTTTTGTCCAGTCTTACCCAAAAGACACATTTCACTCACGAAAAATGACCAACCTTTTAACTTCTGTAGTTGGATGGCAGTGGCCTCCACGAGATAATTCCCCAAAGTATAATTCGCAGATGGACCGCGCCTAATTGGAGCAACACACCAACGCCAAGTAGACCCAATCTTCTTTGACTCGAATGTACGCAGAGCAAAATCAAGTTTTGACCCAGTTCAGAAATACGTATATGTTTCAGAGATAAATAACATTACAGCAGTTTGACAAATAATCCAACTTCAAGGAAAAGGGAGGGTTATTAGTTCCAATCGTTTCTGACTCGGATGTGGGCAGAGCAAAATGAAGTTTTGACTTAATTGTTAAATACCTAATTGTTCTATAGATAAATAACATTGTACCACTTTGAACAAAATAACACGACTTCAAGATAGAAAACGGAAGCCGCAAAATGACTTTATTGCTACATATTCAGGCCGAAAAACCTCATTTGTCTTTTTCACAGACGCCTTTGATCAATTTTAGATTTAGGAGTCCGATTAGTATTATCAAACACAACTAAGGAGAATTGATAATACTTGACAGGCCGTAGAATTCGATGGTATCTCAGAAATTGACATTTTACTGTTTGAAATTTTGTGATTTTCTTAAAAGGTGTACTCTTACAAAGTGATTTTTATGTATGGTAGGTGCTTGTATAAATTTAATAGTCACACAATGCTAAAATTATAACTGTTTGGTTGGAAAATGACTTCTCTGACACGGGATTGACCCCGCCCTTTAGTATCGCTTTACAAGAACGTCTGAGCCTAATTTTGTTTTGATAGGTTGTGCAGTTGGCAGCCGAAGCGTAGACGATTAGATAGCACTTCAATTACCTTCTGTTTGCGGCCCTAGAATAACATCCCCAAGGCGGCGATGATCCGAAAAATAAAAGATAATTGCCGTCGGTAAGAGAATTATAAGATGGTATCTTAGCCAGAACACACAATTTAATAGCTTCTTCAAAGTTCGCGTAATTTTTATAACCTTGTATCGCCCGTCCGTGTAATCCAAGCGCTAACGCACAGCTACATCGCCTTATATATGTAACTCATATGAAAAGTGAATTTGGGAGGGGTCTTGTCATATCCCAACCGAGAACGTTTTTTCTGTTAAGCATGTGTCGCTGATGGGACGCGTCGATGAGACGCGGTACATCTGTGGCGCATGCTTTACAAAATTAAATTTATGATATGGATGTACTGTGGTTTGGTTGAGGAAAATACAAAAGTGATTTGTCTAGTAACAAGTTATGCATCTCTATTTCTCTTTTCTCTGATAAATTAAAAATTTATTTGATTTTAAAATATTCAAATCCTAATTACGGGTTAATCATCGCCCAGGGCAGATACATCTCACCACGTCTTCAGATAGTGCTTCACTCCTCTCTGGGATATGTTCCATTTAGAGGGCAGTTGCTGCTGTTATATTTTGAAACAGCTTTTTGTGAATGAAGTCGCCGTTGGTTGGTTCCTTTTTGCTGCTGCCCTAGACCAATTGCTTTTAGTGTTAGATACAAGATTACATGCTCAATGAATTTTTGATTCCTATTCTATTCTATTTTTTATTAGATTCGGTCATTTCTTTTTCAAGAAATGTACTTTTTCGATATTTACTTTTTTCATATGGGTTGAAGAAAATTAAACGAAATTTGTTAATTCCAATGAGAAATTAATTTATTAACTAATTGTGAAAAATCAATCAATGTATTTTTCAATATTAGTTTTTCAAATCATTGTCATAAAGTGCCTCGTAATAAGGAAATCAAAATCAAATCAAATATTGTAACCCTGTATACTACAGTATTTGATTCTGCCAACTTCATCTTTAGTTCATCGCGTTAGCACAGATAGTAAACTCGCAAGGACTTCACATTAAGCACGAACATTAAAGTTGAAAATTTCCTAGTTGCACTGTTCTATAATTTCACTTGATATAATTATCATGTTTGACTAACAAATTTTCTAAGCTTAAAGTTGTTTATGTTTCAACTCAGAAAATAATTATCTTACGTTAAATAAAATTATTTTTATTATTTTCACATTTATTTCATTATGAGGTATAGGCCAAAGATCGGCCGGATCCTAGACTGGTAACCCATGCCTGAAAAATTTCAGACTTATACTTCTTTTTGCCACACAAGGAGTGGGCGGTTTTCGAGTCTATGTTATAATATTGACCTTTGAACTCAGCGTGCGTTAATGCTCAAATTACAGTCGACTTGATTGATTTGGGTTTCCGCGAGTAAATTGCACAGTTTTGATGCATCAAAAGGAACGAAGTTCAAATTCCCAAAATAGACATAAAATTAATATAACTATATCGTTGAATATCAGACATTTTGGAGTAGCGACATTGGTCAAAAATGAGCCGATGCTGCTTTCTAACGCCCTTCGATCCATTTTTATCCAAGTATTTAGATTTATTCATTAAAAAGGTTTGAGAACAGGCCAGACACTTTCATGGAGTAAGTCTTATTCAAAACACATTTTTGTTGTAAAACACTTGTTTCCACTATAAAGAGATTGAAAATCGATTCATTTTTGTGTGTTACCACCGTGTTTTGTGAGATATCATAATATTTGCAGTGGCATATATATGCATTAACTAAGTATACGCGATTTATGTTATTTTCCGTATTAGTAATTTAATAATTTGAATATTATATGGAATATATTTGCAACGTGTTTCCTTATTGAATTGACATTATATAAAATTTTTACATATTCCATTCCATCACCGCTAAAAAATTGTATAAATTGAATATTGTTAATGATTTTGATTTTGCACGGCTTCTCTATTTACGTTTACGATATAGTCTTAGGTTATCTCTTATTCCGAAGCATCTGTGCACTTCCAAGGTGTCGCTGACTTTGAGGGGACCGTTTTCGTGGGTCGCGTCCCTCCATGAATTGCAAAAAATATTTCAAGTCAATCATACTTTTGTGATTAATCGTGCACCATTTGTATAATGATTTCTTACATAATGAAATAAATTCTTGACTATTGGCGATATCAGTGTCGATACTCAGAGTGAATCCTTTCCAGTCGTAAATTTTAGTTTGACAAGCATGAGCCACAGATGGATTGCACTGACAAGGATGGCCCATACTTGGCAAACATGTTTCGATAATATGTTTCTGACTGGGATATTCTTAAATATTCATGAAACTCTACCAGGAATATTTTTTATAGCCACCTCTTTGAGTGGATGACCCTGACCAAGCCCCTAGACTATAGCCGCCACTTATAGACAGACAGGGTCATTGCACCTAAGCAGAGTATATTGAGTGGTTTGCCCAATACAAGCCCCTGGATTTCTTGTTAGGAGGATTTTCAAGATGCACTCTGAGCTGCTCCTATATTTAGGAAAATTTCCAATTATGATTTCTATTCCACAATGATTGTGCTACCTACCTGAGTTATCGAAAATGTTAATCGTAAATAGTTCAGTAAGAATAGTTGAAAATGGAAAAACAAATGCTATTAAATGTGGTCTCCTGATATTAATTGGCCATGCAATTTTTATCAGACAACATTCTCATTCAATTCATCAGTGGGGCACTTGTGGCACACATATTGCTCAAAATACAATACATTATCGAAGATACTCTTTTTTTCAGACTCTATCTAAAATATTTTTCCGAGTATCGGCAACGATCGATTTTCACTGGCGCACAAAATCATAGCAATTAAAAATGCTACTTTCTCAAGTCCTTCTTAAGTTTCTTCCTTAATTAAAATTACAATTAAGATTTTTCTAAAATGTGTTTTTTTGATGTTTTCAGCTTTTGTTCAGGGTTAATTTCAGCAATAAAAAAGGATTCCGATAAAAAAGTTTTATTCGAGAACCCCACCAAAATGGAATAGTTATATTCGAGTACTTTAATCCATCAATTAAAATTCTATTTCACTTGCACGATGGGTCAGTCACTGTACATCAGTAATCAATACTTATCCCGCTCCCGTTTTCCAATTTCAAATTCAATTTCTTAAAATTTAGAAAATTGAATTTTCGTTATTTGATATACTCATCGCTTCGAGTTACTTTGTTTATCTCGATAAATAAATGTTTCTCCTTCCACATTATTTCGACCATGGGCTAATGAAGAAACGCGCCTATTAGGCGCGGTTCATCAGTGGCTCATAGTCGAAATAGGATAGTTTTTTTATCGATTCTAATTAAGATAAGATATATTTCCCTCCAGTCTTCAATCAAGTATGGTATTGATAATGTGGGTAATTTTAAACATCTTCTTGCTTCACAATACACTGTTCTGCCTAATCTTTGGAATTTGAGAAGTATTTAAATATACATGAGCATCTTATTCCAGAAATCTGACTCGGGGTCAAAGAGGTCAATATTCAAGTTCAAAAAGTCATTGTATCTGTATGCGCTGCGGGGCGATGAAAAATTATAATAGTATAATTTTCATTCAATATTGCTTATAATTTTGAATCTGTTCGTGCACAAAATTGAACTTGAACTGAATCGAATATTTGTAGTATCGGATCGAATCTTGAATCACAAACAGCCATTCCCCAATGTCCCTTTTGTCCATATTTGACGGTAATATCACAATTTACCATTGTATTGCCACGAATCTTCTAGGACAGAATGTGCATAACAGTTAATGGACAACATCGTTGTAATTTGCGTTCATGATTCGAGTAAATGCTCCGAATTGTTGGGTATTAGCAAATTGAATTGCACATTCCCAGTATTTCTAACTACAAGTTTCACGTTAACCAAAAGACGTCTGGAACCGAAGCAAAAGGACTAACCTCTCATACCTGCACTATAGATCAGTCGGCCAGGCTTTTAGTGCCATTTCACGCTTGACATGGACTATATGGCTATATTGAAAGTATTTTCGTGCTTGATTATTCAGAAAGCGCAAAAAGCATTCTGTGAGGGATATTTGGTGAGGTTTTATTATTCCTGGACTTCTTTCTGGTGAACGTTGTTTGTTTACATTTTTTTTCTTTTTTTATTGAAATTCACTCCGAGCAAGGCAGCAAGCAGTACCTATAAGGAACCAACTATCGGCCACTTAATAGCAAAGAGTAACGGAAAAATCTAGTACCAGCAACAACACTCTAAACGGAAAACAGATGGAACTGAGCCGCCATGGTAAAGGGCAATGAGTGGGATCTGTCCTGAGCGATGTAAAAACCATCTACCACTTCTTTGCTTCCTTTCAGTCATCTTTCACGACACGCAGGAAATACGTAAGGACTATTCTTGACCCCCTATACCTACCCACAGGGCAATATATAGCCGCTTTCTGTCTCTCCCATCCAGCATATCGATGTATTGGAAAGTTCCTAGCGGCATTGGCTCCCGGATTGGATCAGGGCGCCCGAGCATAATCGAATCATTTAGAATTCGTATCATTCTTTCGAATCGGCTCGATTTGCTAATTCTATATAAACGGCAAATGTTCTGTTTTATCATGGCTATTTGCCTCGTTTATGAAAAAATTGCTACGATCTCATCAAAAATGATATATAAAACTGTAAGAGACAATGTACTTTCAATTTAATATATTTTCCCTCTGAATGCAAAACTTCAAAATATTTTGGTTGTATTTTGCTGGTAAAATATGAAAATCCCACTTCTTTCACCAATTTTTTTTCCCAATCGCCCATTCACGACTAATTCGAGACAAGCTGTGCTTCGGAAAAAATCGAATCGCCGGATTGAGTTCCTCAGTCTTCAGGAGAAGCCTTTTTGCACCATGCACGTGGTTGAGCCACATTTTGACTTTCTTCTGAAACTCGATAAAACGATATTCCTATCCCTCGGAACATTGACATCCATGACATGATATCGATTATTTACTCAGGTTTTATATTTGTTTGGTTTATGATTATCACAATTGCACGGTCATTAGCAACATAAAACTTGTCAATGATAAAACTCTAATGGGCTTCTGCGGTTACGTGTATTTGTTTTTACAATTCTAATTGTATTCTACTTTGTAACTGCCTTAAACGAAATTCCATTATAAAATATACATAAATATCCTTTTGAAAATATTGAATTTAAATTGCTATATTAGGACGACGATGAGGTTACTCTGGGGTACAGTTTTTTTTTGTTTCATTTTGTATTCCTTTTTTATTTTCTATATTTTTCATGTTCTATCGCGCCGACATTTCAAGCACGCAGATTCCATTATATCAGCTCTAATTGCTTCATTGGTTTCTGACATATTCGTTTCTATTCAGAAAAATTCTACCAATACATGCTTTGTTAAGTATCGGTCACTGATGCCAATGATCACCACGTCTTGGCGGCGGGTTCCATCTTATGAGACCTTACTTTCTGCAAACTTATGTTAAAATGTATTTATTTGCCGTTTTATATTTGATGTGCTTTAAAAATATTTGCTTTCAGATAGAAACTTCGAAATATTAAATGGAATGAAACAGCAGTCACCTCATAATAAGAAGTAAATATTTTCTAGGGCAACCCCTATATACCAGCTCACAACATTGTCCGAGTATCAGTGTTCTGGAATAAAATGTTATTTTGCAGTGCAGAATTTACGTGTTAGCACCAAGGCGGAATTGTGGTCACCAATTTCAGAACCAAATTTACTGGGACTCCAACCCGAGATCTTCAAGTTGGGATGTCAACAGACCGCGTTCCGGATGTTCAGAAATTATCCACTTTGGGTCTAAGAAAGTTTTCTTCGATGATTTTTTCTCCCCCCCTCTCATTACTACCACCCTTCCATCACTCATATTTTTCTTCGTTCGCACTTTCTCTTCCCCTCCCTCTGTTCTCGATATTTACAGTATCGATATCTAATTATTTTGACGGATGCGCCGCAATGATACACATGTCGATACCACGAGAATCGATACCGATTAAGAATGCCATGCAACTGTTTTTCACCGGCAATTATTCAACAGATTCAAGATTGCATTTTTTGCCTTATTGAGAAATATTCCTTTAACATTAGGCAACCTACACGTTCGATCAGATTTTTATTACAAAAAACGAGAGCAGTTGAATAGTGCTTGTCACGTCAGATATCAAAATGGCGACATATCTCATAAGACCGAGTTTTCTACGGTAACTCCACCAAAAATATATATGCGCAAACTGCGAAACCCTTCCGAGTTTTCTCGGCGGTCCACTTATGCTGTGAGGTTGGTCGATTGTACGATCAGACGGTACAATGGGTGTGGCCGTTTTCTAACTATTTCGTTTATGATACACATCTACGTGCTAAACGCGCAAATTCAAAAAAGTTCCTCGTTTGCTGAATTGTTTTTTTTTGTAAGGAAAGATATTCCATAATTGTTCATTATTCTTCTCATCTTTTGAGTTCATTTCTTTTCATTATATTGAAATGTACAATATTCAACTTCTTTCTTGATGTTTGAGACAAAGGATTATAATTTTTTTTACTTCTTTGCATTCTCTTGCTGCGTTTATTTCAACAAACAACAAATTGTGTCAAGCGTGAGCCACAGATGACTCGGCTGCTAGTTGCATCAGTACCCCATGTTTAACAAAACGTGTGTGGAAAAAATATGTCTGACTGGGGATACTGTTTTCGACCTAAAAAAATCAGTCATCATAATACGGCTTATATTATACTATATACAGGACAATTTAGCCGTCAATGCCGACTTCGACAAAGAATTTTTAAGGCTTGAACCAAACGAAAAAATATTTCGTGCACAAGTTTTGTTAAGTGTGAGACGCCGATGGATCGCGTGGCAAAGGCGAGGGTCATCTGTGGCACAGACTTGGCCAATATAATTTCTGATTTGGGGAGCGGCGTTGCGCGTTTTATCTATGGCCTATCACAAATGAAACAAAAATAGAACTTACCAATTTTCCGCCTTGATCCAGCATAAACATAGTGATATAATATACATGTACACCACATTACGACTGTTCGGTGGGAGTGAGTAGCATTCATGAGTACACTTGAGATCATTTTTTGAGGTTGTATATGCTATAAGCTTTAAAAGTCTAAAAAGAGATCCCGTATTGACCCAAGGCTAGAGTTGAACAATTTCATTCGGTGATTCGAATCGATTCGACGCACAATTAATTCGAATCAATCATGAATCGTTCATAGGAACAAAACCTTGCTAAACTGACTAGAATTTTCATTTTTAACGAAAAAATGCATATTTTGTCGTGAAAATATGTAAATTGCGGCTCTTAGACGTGGAGTGTGAATTGAAAATACACTAAAAACTATAAATTTTCTGATTTCCACCATGGTGATAAGTTGTAATAGTAAAAATGGCATATTTGATATATATATGGAATTTATGATGTGATCCGATTCGAAAAAATTGTTCGAACTAGATTCGAATTCTAAATGATCCGGGTTTGCCCAGCCCTACTCAAGGCAAATGTAAAATTTCATCTATTAACGCTTGGAAGATTGATTCTTACACCGAGAGGTAGAATAATCACAGAGCTGGAAAGAGATTTGGCATCATTGTTAGTTTGACAGTCATGCGCAAAGTGAGTCCGGACATGAGGACATGAGGAAGTAAACCGATCGCATGTCACTAGTCTACTAGTCTACCTTCCGAAAATGAGTAAAATCCATCACCTTATCGCTTCATCTCATAAGTAGAAAATTATATTAGAACAGTAGCAATTTAAGGCTCAGTTACGAGTAACACTAGACAGGCTGTAATCACGGGGTAATCTAGCTTATCTTGTGGCAAAAATTTGAAGAAAACAACAGCCGTGTTTGAAACGGCAGCCTGACATTGTCCGCGTAAATGGATTGTCGTCACCAAGATAGAAATCTACGAAAATGTCATTTAGAGTTTACTGAAATTGATCCGAGCAATTCGAAAGAAGTTTATGATGGTTTTAATTCAACATATTGCTAAACGTTAGAAATGGATGAGTTCACCAAAAATCGGGGCAGATACCATTCACGGCATTTTATTGTAGTGTTTTATTACTCTTTGAGATGCTTTCCACTGAGAGCGTAGATGCTGTTTTTATATTTAATATTGGCCTTTTGGCTATGTAAGTGACCATTGTTCCGTTCCACAGGCGCTGACCCTGACCTTTCATAGAATGTTGATTAAAGTAAAATAACACTATACACGCGAACCGAGTTACTGAGCATTGCGTTGCCGTGTCGGGCTATAGCGAAGACGGTAATAAACGTCTGCGTATAGATTGCGTGCACACAAAGTGCAAATCTACGCGATAGAACAAGCACTCTCCGCTAGCTTGCGTAACAAACTGTTTCGTTGCGTTGGAAAACGTAAAAAAATGCCCTTAAAAGCATAAGCAAGATTAAAGTAGAACAAATCTGAAAAAACCTACGCAATTATAAACTGCGTACTTTAACGTTGAATGCGACGATACATCTTGTCAGGATATACCCCTAGTCGCATTTTTGTCAAGAATAAGCCACAGATGAACATCGTCTTTGAGGCGCGACCCATCAGTGACTCATACTTGAAAAATGATGTTTGGCTACAATTTTGATTGCGAACTTCATAAATAAAATTTTGGTTGCCGATGCCACAATCGTCGTTAATGCTGATTTTTGTCAGTATCGACTCGTGCCACACGGGAGGGAAGTTCGAACTCCCAATCAAAAATTTTATGTTGTCAAGCATGCGCCACAGATGGACCGCGTCTCATCAACGCGATCCATCAGTGACACATACTTAACAAAAGATACTCTGATAACTTTTTTTCCGATTGGGTATAACGTTGGTCGCGTTTTCGTGTTTGTTCTGTCATTCGATCCATTAGTGGCTCATATTCGACAAACGACAATTTGACAATTTTTTGATTAGGATAAAGCATCTGATGATCCAATTCACACCACTTTTGAGAAAAGTCAAACGTCAGCGCGATGATCAGACTGCGCATTCGACCTTTCTTGTTGTGGCAAAATATATGAAATATTAATGCAAAAACAATTTTACTGTTTCAATACTTGTGGACGGTCTTTGATCTTTGGCGCCCGGAATAATCTTGTTAAAGTTGAAGAGGTTACTTTCATACAGTTGGACACTTGCTCGTGTTTTCTATATTAAACTTTAAATTTCAAAATATCAGTGCTAACACAAATTTTGTTCTGGCGATATTATATAATATAAGAAAAATATTGGACCGTTTTTAGCCGATAAAATGTGAGATAGGTCTGAGCTCTCATGTTCTTCGAATTAAACGGGGTCACATTATTGGAACATCATAATATTTTCTTTAAAATTTTTCTAAATGTTAAGAATAAAATCTCTACAGATATTTTCCATAAAAACGCTATTGAAGCGCTGGTAACCCATCAACCCACTTTTTAGATTCGTCCTTAGAATTGTCTTAAAATATTTCTCGCGTGTCAAAAGAGGCGACTATTTAAATACAAATGGGAGTTAGAGGTTTTTATCCTTGCCCAGGGCAGACACAATGTCCTTTACTATAGCGGCCGGCGGTCCTAATTTGACCTAAATTTTTTTTTTAATTCGGAACCCTCATCCCTAAATACGCCACTGTCTGAAAGACAATTTTTCTATAATTTATTTCGGTTTTAATCAAGCTAAATTTTCGTTATATATCGCCGTACGTTACATATCGTTACCTTTTTTTATATATTAGTATTGTTACATAATTTTATATTCATGATAAATAGACATGATAGACATGTTGTTATACCTGAACGGTTTCAAAATTTTCTGCAATGCAATGAAGGCTCCTGAATATTAGTAACTTTATAATAAATCTGCAAAAAAATTTAGTCAAAACATTTTTTGTCATGCATGAATGACTGAGGGATCGCGTCGATGAGACGTGGTCCATCAGTGGCTCATGTTTGAAAAACAAACTAAAATTTTTGATTGGAATAGGCAATGCATTATGGTTTGCTCCACAATAAGCGACCCGTAAATACAGCTGAACCCAACAAACAAATAGGTTCATTTTCAATTTACCATTTCCAAGCTGTTTGAAGTGTATTTTTGTTTTACTCTGGTTTACCAGAATAAGCGTGAACACGTTTTATCATTTTTCTCAAATGCTTCAACATCGGTAGCGGATGCCGGAATTTTTGTTGAAGAGGGATGATTTGAAGTATCAAATGTTCTGGCGTCATAATATGCGTCGCATGCGAGATTTTCTATTCGAAATATTCAATTTTACTACCGTTTGAAAAATATCATAAATAATCGTACCGTAGGCGCGAGTTTTTTTGTGCGAAACAGTCTTTTAAAGATTGAAACAACGTGGGACAGTCGAAATATTTCGATGCATTAAGCAATTGCCAACCTTAACTCTTTTTCATTTTGTAATACGAGCTAAAATTATTTGGGGGTCTCAGGCTGATGGTGAGTCTGCGTCCACCTCAGTCCCTCGACCTAACAATGGAACCACATAGCTGGTACGAAAGTCTAAATAAAAGTATTGTAATATATACTTATTGTACGCATCTTACTTTTCTCATGCTTACACGGATTCCACACAAGTACGAATTTTGAATAAACATTTTCAATGCCGGAAATATTTATCTATATCTGCATCAGTTTTCACCTATGTATTTATTGGAGGAGCATGATATAATTTCTTCAATTAAATTTAAAAAATCGTTTTAAGAAATATTTTGGACAACGTTTGATGCCAGAATCGATCCCTATATTTTATAAAAAAAAACTAATTACTAAAAGTTTAGAAGATTTTGTTACATCTACGCTTTGAAATTTATTTACAGGAATTCAGGAACCGTGGTTTTGAAATTGATATGGAAAACCAATACAGAAAAATAGTGTGTACATAAGTTTTGTCAAATATGAATCACTGATGGACCGCGTCACTAAGACGCGGTCCATCTGTAAATCTTGCTAAACAATATAAAATTTCTGACTTGGATCGGACTAGCGACGTCCATTACCGCTTTAAATATCATGAGTTTTCGCTATAAATACACCACCAGATGTAGAATGTGTTATGTTTTGGGTCGTAAACGCCCAGAACCGAAAGTCTAATAGTCAAAATTAACATTGATTTGTCTTGTACTAAATGTTTGGGGCGAAAGGTCAATACAGTAAAAGCAACAGAAGTACTCCGCTTGTTGCCATAGCAATTAATTTGTAGGTATTTCCTGGTAAAATTGACACTCGATTATCTATGGCCAAGGATTATTGCGGAGAAAAAATGGGTGATGTCATAATGAACGTTCAAGGAGAAATGCATTGTATATATCAACATCATAGCGTATATCAAACGGATGAAATTATTGGGAGCGTATATTCGTCTGTTGTAAGAACACGAACTGACTGACACGGAGATGGAAAATTTGCAAAATAAAAACGTTCCCTCAGATGCAGCACCTTTATTGATGACAGCTGGGGGTGGGCAATACGATTCGGTGTTTCGAATCGATTCGAAGTACACAATATTCGAATCAACCGCGAATCGGTCTTGGGAACAAAAACTTGCTAAATGACGTGGATATCTTTTTAAACGACAAAATCCAATCACATTTGACCAAAATCGATTGCATTTTGTCGGTAAAATGAAAAATACACTAAGTAAAATATAACAATAGCAACCTATTCGAAAACCAAAGCATTGGATTTCTGTATTTTTTCTCTACTTTGCCTCAAAAACATATTAGGCAAAACTAACAAATAACCAGATTTTCAGGAGAACGAAATTAAAAGAAAGATTTCCCAAAACTTGTGTTCTCATCACAGAATAAAAAATTCGAGAAATAAAATTTGGAATATTTTTCCCAATCCAAATTGCGAAAAAGTACAGTATATTGAAAGTTCGTTTATTGTAATTTCATATTTCTAAAATTTGAAATCGCTTAATTGATGAGATTTAAGGTCAATTATAGGCTGCTGTAAGACCGCGCCTCATCTGTGCGTTCCATCGACTCATAATTGACTGAAAAGTCGATTTTCCAACTTAATTCCAAAAAATTACTGTCAAAGAATGGCGATTTTACTGCATTTTCAATAAAGTTTATCAGTCAAACATTTAAATAGAAAGTATTTCAAATATAATGATTTGAATAAAATTCCAATCGATTTGGTTTTCTCAGACCTAAATATAATTTCGATTTATTTGTGACATAAAATAACCTAAAAGTGATAATTTTCAGGTTTTGGCAACCGACTGTATCGAGTAATTGTGTTTATTTTCAAACTATAAATCGGCGCCACTAAAAGGATGCAGAGTAATATGGAGGCTGAGATATATTGTTTTGAAAACAGTTGTTCTCGTGTCCGATGTAACTGACGATACTAATGATAAATAATGGGCTGGAAAATTTTCTGAATGTTGATGCAAAAATGTTCTGCTAAAATCTCGATGAAGAACAGTCAAATATTTTGTGATTGCTATTTTGTAAAAACCAAAGCAATGAAACACAAATTGTTTTAAAGTGGTCGTTCTCTTGCTCGAAACTGCTAAAAATGAGTCAAAACTTGTTGTCAATGATCTATTGCATACTAACTCATAACCGATATAATGAGTTTATAATATCAGGCCTCTGTTGTTCTGACACAGAAAAAACTTGCTCCATTTCTACTCGGGACTAGTCCTACAATGGCAATCAATTAGAAGAAGTACATGTATTGAAGCGAATTTGTTTTGTGTGGACCAAATCAATTTGATTTTGAATTATAACGTTATATTGTATCTAAAGATTCAAAAACAAAAATAAAAAGTTACAAAAATATGTTTTGCTTTGTTGTTCAATGGCCATAATGTGACTTCCTTACCAAGGACGATAATAAATAAATAGACAGATCCATACGCCTCAAATACACGGTCCTCATAGAGATCAAAACGCTCTCACATCACCATACAGAAGCACCTCGCACTCAAAGTCCACGCACTCAAATGACGTCATATATCAAATTTAATTTCACACAATAGTCATTACAAAAAATCGACGTCTGTTACAAATTATTCCCCATTTGCCTCTACACATTGAATGTTTTGCAGCTGTTCCTCGAACAAGTTGACAAAACATGTTTCTATGTTATCAATGGAATCTGAAAGACGCCGACATTTTAGCTTCTAACTGGTTTTTGAGTCAAAACATCTAAATTTAATGGATTTTAAACGCTATTAGGATAATTAGTGTGGTTTGGCATGATTTATCTTTAAACAAGCATGGGCTGAAGATCGATCGCGTCTTTAAGACGCGATCCATCAACAGCCCATGCTTGGTTGTTCATATTAAACTTCTGCAAAATAACATTAGGTTGTTGATCATTTTGTCACATTGTTTTGACGCTCAAGAATTTTCTATCGCGGTTATGAATTCACGATAAATTTTATTATAATAATTTCTTCAGAGCTTTGTTTTTGAAGATATCGAATGGTGTTTACTATATGAAATTGAAAAAAATTGCTCAAATTTTATTCTTATCGATAGGAATGTGAAAACCGTGAAAATTGTTGTAATTTAAGGCTTCTTTGATGATCTTACAACTCTTTAAAGTTATGTTATGTTAGTTCAGTTCTAGGTGATTTTAATGTCCAATCTAATTTTGATTTATGAGGAATTTAACAACTATTAATTTACCGATACCGTTATCCTTATAGCATACATTTTACTGGCAATAATTTCTTCTTTTTAGTCGCTTTTCACGACGTGCGAAAGTACGGTAAAAGTCAATGTAAGACGACATCGATGATTCCAATCAATTCGAAGCACAAATTATTCAAATCAGCCTGGAATCTGTCATAGGAACAAAAAGTTAGAAAAATATCACTTGTTTACGAAAAAATAATATGGCAAACGTATTTGTGCCCTGAAAAGATCAAGTGTGAATTCACAAATAGTGACTATTAAAGACAATGTTCACATTATCTCTGATAGTCATTATCATTGATTTCACAGTTAACTACTTCTTAATTTATCGCATCGGACTAATTCTAAAAGAAAATACCAAAAAGTATTCACAAAAATCACGATCCGAATTTCTGAGCTAATTCGAATTTCAAATGATTCGGTTTTGCCTAGTTCTGGAGATGAGACATTCAAAGAAAACTATACAACAAAAATTTATTGTATATTCAACACATAATCACTGTCAATAAGGTACCGTTGCTTGGGCGTGATCGCTTCATCTAGATGGACGTAGGTTTAAAACTTGTCGCATCAACGGGCTTGATCCTTTGCGAGCACATCGTGGGTAACTGAAATGCCGCGGGAAAAAAGATGGATAATAATTGTCAAAACGCAAAGACATTAAAACTAAAAACTGTTTCTCAATACTCTATACGTAATGACAATTTGACATATCCATGAAGAATATCAGATAATACAAAATTACACAATGTGCAGAGACATATTTATATTTTGATGATAAGAGCTGCAGACAAACGTCAAAAAACGTTTATGTACAGTAATCCGCAGAAGCTTTCTATGAATTTTCACGTGTAAATATACTTATTGATACAAAAAATGCAGTAAAATCGCCCTCTTTGACAATAATTTCACTCTAAAATTTCGATGTTATACTACCTTTTGAGCCAATTATGCGCTTTTGATGGAACGTCCATCAACAACGCATAAATTGGCATTTACGTCAAAGTGATTTTGCATTTTGATAGTATACAATTACTGTATATGAACAGTAAATTTACTGTACTTGTTTACATTGTAAGATTATGTAATATACAATTACTGTGAATGAACAGTAAATTTACTGTGTTTTTTACAGTGTAAGATTATGTGATCTTATACTAACAACCCCGAGCGGCCTTGCATCAAGGGAGTAGTCGACAACAATGAAGTTTTTATAATTCTGAAGATATCTGTCGCATATCTGAACGATTTTATCGCTTTCAAACATACATTTTTTGTGATTTTAAGATATCTGATAAATACTGAATTTATCACAAACGTTTATAGAGCGATTACAACATGGACTTTGCTGCTAATACTGTAAGAAAATATATGCCTTTTTTGACAGTGGTTTTACTTCGTTATATTGAAATAGAAGTATAAATAAATTTTGAGGTCCATATTTCGCATATAGACTTTCCTAAAAAAAAAATCAAATTCCAATTTTTTGAAATTTTTTTGGAAAAAATGATCGGTAAATTGCACGTAATTTGTCTTTTTATCAGTGTATATGTATTCCTAATTTCATTTCCCAAAATTTATTTCAAATCATTTTTTTGACCATTATTAGACTGAGAACAATCCTTTAAAAATATTTTACTCTTCTATGAAGGATATGTTCCAAAAACACATGGATTGGAACATTTCGTTATCTTCCACCGTACTTACCCGTAGAATTTTGTTTTAAACATTTTTTGGTTTCTTCAATGCAGCGTTATGAATTTTCTTTATTTCACAATAAATTGTCACATATGCTCAAAAATAAGCGTGAGAGGTATTGTGACGTCATTAGAATATGAACTTTTTATATATAAAGAAACTTATGTTAAGCGTCATGCGAAAAAGTCCCTCAGATATATAGTATTGAGCTAGATATGTATGTAGATCACTCAGACTCAGAAAACCTTAATACCACTAGTGATGGCAACCTCGCTGTTTCTTAAACTAGGTAAAGTAAAACGAACTTATAACGAAACTAGGTAAAGTATTACTAGGTAACCTAGTTTCACTTTTCAAACTAGTTAGTACCTAGATTAAATATCAGACAAACTACGTAATTATCGTCTGACTGCATTTAAAACATTTTTGATAGATTCGAAGATTAAAATCTTCAAATAGTCTATTTTGAAGTTTTTTTTTTATAATGAAAATATGATTTATCTAGTTTTTAATATGAGGTACTCAGTTTTTTCAATCAGGTACCTGGTTGTAAAATATGTAAATTTACCTATTTTATCTAGTAAATTTATTAGGTAAAATATCAAACATTAAACCACAACAAGGCTAAGAGTACCAAATAAAACCGAATACTAAACAAAACACAAAAAAGTGGACTCCGATATTCATGTCAATTTTTAATCCTCGACTAAGAATTGAAATATGTCACTTTAAAGTGATGATAAATTATAGCATGTCGGTCAAATTGTTGAAACAAGTGTAACTTTATATTCTTAAACTTCTTTATCAGCGTCAAATTTCATGTTGAAAACAGTTGTTACTTGTCCAATACACGCGATTCCAAAATAATATTATATTCTGCTATTTCTGAGGTAAAAATTTTCAAAATTATCACACTTTGTTAAGTATGGCCCATTGATGGCACGCGCCTAAAAGGCGCGCCCCATCAAAGGTCCATGCTTAATTTCACAGGCGGAATAATTTTGAAAGAGGGATAATATTTCCTGCGACATTGTTCGTATGTTGAACAACCAAATGTCTGTAACAAGAGAAACTTTGTGGCCTGTATATTTGAACTTCGAAATTGAAATTCTTTCCAAAAAAAGGTACATAATTTCAATTTTGGTTCCCCTCCGCCATTTTTGATTTTAATAATATACATATATATTGAATATTTCTGTTACTGAGTGAAATGAATTTACCAAAATGTTCGGTATTATAGTATATAATAGTATATACCAATAATTTTAAAACATGGAAATTCAGCAAAAATAGTGCATGACATGAAAATTTAGGTAGCTTGGTTTATAATTCAACAGTCGGACTTTTATAGCAATGTTTCTGGATAGAATTTAAAAGTCTGAGTAATATTTTATATAGAATATAATGTTATTCCATTTTTCTCTGCTCTGATGAAGCTTGTCTGACATACAGTTTAGACAGTATTTTATGCTTTTTTGCGTTGACTATACGTTTTAAGTAAGGTTTTCAATTTTTTTTTATTATGTATTGAAATATTTTTTAAAGTGATATGCCTAAGAATTTATCGTTAATGCTCGTTAGTTTTTTTATTGAAATTCACTCTGAGCAAAGGGCGGAAGCAGTGCGTAAAAGAAACCAACTAACGGTCACTCAAGAGCAAATAGCAACTGCTTTCTAAACGAAAGACATCACATAAAGAATAGAACAACCATGGGAAAGAGCAGTTAGTGGTACCTGCCCTGGACGATGGCAAAACCATCTATCACTCCTTATTTAGTTTCTTCTAGGACTGTCCAACGTAAATTCAAATTAATATAGACAAAAGAATTTATAAAACTATAAACAAGTTGATGCCGTGAAATGTGAATAATAAATCATATATTTTCGTTCTGTTAATGCAAAATCTCACTTACAAATTTCCCAAATTTGGAAAAACTTATTCATTTAGTCTATATTTCACAGTAAATTTTAAATTATTAATACGTGCATATTTCATAACTTGCACTTTTCAACCACTTGGTTCGGTTTGCGCTCATCGCCAAGATCAAAGGTTTTCATCTGCACGGTAGGCATGCTGGTTTGACGGTTGATTTTTTAAGATAATCTAAAATGCATTTTGCCAAGTATGAGCCACTGATGGATCGCGCCGTATAGGCGCGGTTCATCAGTGGGTCATACATAACAAAATATATATTTTTAATGAGGTGACATTACGTTTGAAAGGTTCAATTTAAGAATTGCTTCTTACTGTATTAAAGATTAATAAGCCGAATATTACTCATTTCGTCGCCTGTTTATTTTCTTAAACGGGGCAAATAATTATCTGATCGCAGAGGATTTACGAACTTTATCGGATAACTTGAAGCTTTAAAATTATTGCTACTTGGATTCGTGGATAAACAAAAATAAATCAACTTTTGTGTGAATGAAATTAAATATGGATATTCTCAGAATGGAAACAACATGTCGTCTTGAAAACAAACTCATAGAATCGTCGTCATTTTGAAACTCCCGATCATTCAAACGTACCATATTCTGACTAAAAACATATCTGGAATCTTTGTCAAAATCAAAATTTTAATATCGAAATTAACTCTTCTTGACCGTTAACAGTGCATAAAAACTCGCGTACGACCAGTGGTGGCGGAATCCATTCGTCATTGGCGGGTGGAATCGACGGCGAAAAAGATAAATTAAAAGTATTATACTAAAGAAAATACGCCCCGAAGGAGCCCGGAAGAAATTTTACAAAACACAGAAAATATTTGCTGAAAATAATATATTTCGGCTGTAAAACGGTGTGAGTATCATGCTAATAGCATTTTTCGCAAAAGATATTGTATTTTCTGCTAATTTATGGGGCCCTACAATCCGATATCGAGCATTGGGTGGAGGGTCAGGACCCTCCAATCCCCCGCTTCCACCACTAGTGCGTACGGCGATAATGCGAAAGTTCTTGAAGCAAATTTTTTTTTATTAATCATGCTTGTTTCATCCAACCTCCCTCCCGGATTTGCTGTACTTGAATGTTTTGGGTTTCTAGCTCCAGCAACTTAAATTATAAACCTTCCAACTCATTTTCTTTAGGATGAATGTGATTTAAGATTGATGACGCATTTTAATTTTTTTTCGCTTATGCAACACTATTTCTTCGTAATATTAATAACTCATCTCCTATCACAGGAATCTAAATAAAAACACACAAAACAACAACAAAAAATACGTATTTTCCGATTTAACCCTACCCGAAGTTTCGGTGGCACCATGGATATATCCCTATAATACCATATTCAGTATTTAACTCCATCAAAACACAGATCCGTTACCCCCGCGAATATCCTTCCAAAATATTTACAAAACTCGAAAATTGCTATATAATTTCTTGTCAACCAAGCATGATCGACAGCATGGATTGCGCATATTCATAAGTGGCTCATACTCACAGCATTCAACAAAATCTACTATTTTCAAAAAACGGCCAATTTTTCAATTTATTCTTAAAATCAATCCTAAAGACGACTTCAGTGGCATCATGAAGTATATCTGAGCCTAAAAGTAAATACTGTTTGGCAGACAGTAGAATTTTACGACGCGTCCATGTCCTACTTGATTGGCTGAGTCCGCTCTTAAGATGTTCGAGGATATTAGTTTTCAAAACCCAGGCATTCATATAAAATTGTGAAAGGGGTTAAATTCACATCACAAATTTTATTAATCAGATTCAGAAAAACAAAAATATGATTTTATGTGAGGGAAATGGCAATAAATATTAACCAAATTTTCATCATTAAAATGGCCGATAAATTAAAACCGGAAGGTTCTTGTTTAATTATTTAAACCGAAGACTCTTTTGGACGAACAAAGATGCCATGACACCCCATAAATCCGGCATTAAAATTCTGTTATAGCAATTTCGAAACGGCTTTTCCGAATTATTTTTATGAGGATGATCGATATTTGGGATCTGCTAAAATATTCAAAGTTAAGAACATAAAAGTAATCCTGAGCAAACCATTCGCCGTTTACCGAAGTACCGTGGATAAATTGTTGAACTATAATAATCTAAGCGGCTGCAACTAAAAGCTAGATTGTGTACTTGCATAAGCTCGGTCGAACAACAACGTTTCATGCAGTTATGGTTGGACAGGACTACAATATCTCACAGAGTCTCAGCGGTCGGTTGATACGCGCAAGTGACTGTGACAATCGAATGTGACCGACCGACCAACAAAGCAAAGCTTCATGCATTTAATACATGATTAAATTAGCCTTAGTAATGATCGGTATGGAACCGCGCCGTGTGGCCGCGATCCATCAGTGGCTCATACTTAACAAAACATGCTTTGGTAATTTTCCTTGACTGGTTAGGATAACCTATAATGCGTATTCCAGAACAGATACAATCACATAATTCTCTTGTTTCGAGCCAATTACTTCAAAGGTCGAGATATTTGACGCTCGTATGTATTATTGTAAGACCGCATGTACCTTCCTTCCAACCATCTACCGAATTAACGATACTATCACAGAGTTGTGGTAGAATTATACGCATTTTCAAGTAATTCCAATTCTGAGTTGAAAAGCTGAGATTCAAAAACTTGTACATGCATATGATTGGCACGTTTTCAGAATATCTTGCTCCTGTGCCTTACTAATGGAAAGATAGATAACATTCAAATGTTTTGAATACGGCTCACTTTATGACGTCGTGGGTCTTTTAAAGTTCGTTTTTGCACCATCGTTTTTCAAGCTTTTGGACACATCATTGTATAATTTTTTATTTTATTTGACTTATATCAATATATATTACATGCAAAAATTAGTACCGAATAAAGCGCTTTTGTAACTTAATATGCCTGGTTACCAATAAAAAGTATAGTTACAAGGAATCGAGATTTACCGGTTATATGCGTTCAATATATATTCTTATATCCTTACATACATTCTTATACACACAGAGCCTTTATGGATGCTTTGTTGAGGTTGACTTTGAATTAACTTTGCGTATTCCTTAAGTTTCGTGACAGACGGCTAAAGAAAAGCGAAGAAGTGTTCAATGCTTTTGCCATATTGTTCGCGCACCATATGATGATGAACTCCAGGCCATGTTAAATGAGGCATTGAAGAATTTTTCTGATACGAATTATCAGTTCGAACTCAATTTAATCCAAAATACCTTCCCCTATTCTGTTCCTACTTTAAGTTTCATAACTGAATAGAGTGTATATTGGGAGCGCTTCTAAATACATTTTTCATTACAATAAAACTTCAGGTTTCTTGAAAATTGTGGTCATTTCCTGGGTCAAATAAAGTTCATGAGGTCACATTGATGATTGTAATTATTTTTGTCGCTGCGGACCTTATCAAGATGAAACACGTCTCATTCACATATTGCTACCATTAATCTTCTTCAATGACAATATTGGCAGAACTACAAGACATAAAACAAAATAGGTAAGAAATAATCAATCCACAAGATTTCGATATCCTGGAAAATAGGTTTTGATCTTAGTATTTTGGTGCCTTGTTTGTTATAGATATCTCTTGCGATTGTATATTGCATCACGATGTTGGTAAAATCTTCCATTTATGTCGAAATCTTGTGGATTGATTATTCTTACCCATTGTATTTAGAGTCTTGTAATTCGCCAATTTTTTTGGGTTAAAAAACTGTGTAATAAAAGTGCGGTTCCACTTTTTTACCGTAATTTCAAAGTTGTTGATGGAATGTGACGCTAATACAAAGTTTGTATCAGTTTAATCTGCACTGTAACAAAGGTACAGTGAATTTACTGGTCATTTGCAGTAATTGCATATTTCCAAAGTTAAAAAACGCCTTGTTGATGAGATTTATGCCAAATATGGGCTGTTGATGGGCCGCACCTTCCCGGTGCTTTCCATCAACAGCCCATATTTGGCCAAAAAAGTCAAATTTGAATTTTTTTTCAATACTTTTCTCATAAGTAAGATTACTGTTAAAAAGCGTTGATTTTGTTGCATTTTTGTTACAGCCTATCTGATGTTCGTAATTTCTTCTCAATAGTATGTTTGTGTCGATTTTTGGTAACAATTTGATGTAACAACTTTACGATCATAATTGTGTCTGCCTCTCAACATTCGGGCCTATTCTAT
This sequence comes from Styela plicata, assembly GCA_963675895.2. Lineage (NCBI taxonomy): Eukaryota > Metazoa > Chordata > Ascidiacea > Stolidobranchia > Styelidae > Styela > Styela plicata. The sequence goes on from OZ023142.1 coordinate 4,887,594, forward strand.
TTATCTATTTATTAAATATTTTAATTCTTTCATTATTAATATTTCTACAGGTATTTATGTGAATGTGCGACTCTGGCGAGAGTGCGGCCAACAAAAGCAGACATTTAGAAATGGGGCCATCAACAAAATAAATGGAATTTACAAGTTACAAGAAAGGGAATGTCATTTTGCAAAAAACAGATACTTCCAGATGAAAAAAGAACATATTCTCATTATCATTTGGTCTGAAAACAATGCAAAGGGAAGGGCGATGCCTATTCACACGGGTGGTCCTTTGCAGGTAATTTCGAAATAGGCATTTGTCAATTGCATTGTTTTCAAAAACTACAAGTTACCTTAACCATAAATCAACTCAGCCATTTTCTGCCGCAAAAGACATGCTTGGATATCGTTATTTTCAAGTCAAGCTACCTGGATTTAGCGATTTAACAAATCATTCGTTAGATCAGCCATGAAAGACTAAGACCGAAACGCCCGCGCGATTTGTATCCCGCATGAGATTAACCCTTGACAATAAATATACATTCGAAAGCATTTTGTGACGTCATCAGTTCGTCGCCAGTGGCAAAAAATCGTGAGAAACGAAAAATGTTTTACTCCACAAATTATTAATCACAAACGATCAAGTATGATCGATATAACAAATGCTTTGGTCATCATCGTACCATGGTTGGTATGGCTTAATGTGGCACGGATAACTCGATGACAACGGGAGCTTCAAAATCCCGTAATCTTAAAAATATTATTTCAAGCCGATAAATATAGACATTTTTGGGAATTTGATACATACACTTGAGTTGGAGGGTAATTGTAGAGTCATACTTAGACAAGTATAGAGCATAGGAAAACTGCTTTTATTTTTGTAGTTTTTCTATGTGCCATACTTGGTCAAGGATAGTATTGGAAATGATCTTCAAGAAATGGCGACAAGGCGGCTCTGCATATGAATGGCTATCAACGTCAGTGCATGATTTCAAAACAACAAAATCTAATCAAGAGATTTGCTGGATTATACAATTTTGTAATTCCGCATAGAATTACCGTTGAACAATCGCTCAGATTGTGCAAATTTTACGTATATATTTTGCTTTTACAGACTGTACTGAAAAGTAACCTGAAGTATTTTGAGACGAAGAGCCAAAGTAAAGACCTCGTTTTTAAAGACCTCGATACGGTGCATAATTATAATAAGTTAACATTCAAATTTGGATGTACAATTAATTTGAAAACAAACGATTATTTATTGGTCCTGTTACTTTTAATAATGGTACTCTAAATTAAATAGTTTGATTCCCGCATCCAATGAATTACAGAAAATTTAAATTTCGAGTGAACAACATTAAAATCTTTACGAAAAAAAATCAATTTGGTCAAAATTATACTTTTTTGGAGAAAATAGGGAAAAAAATGTTCTTGTCGTTATCAAATCACGAATATTAATGAATCGAATATTTGAAGAATTCTATACATTCGGTTTTCCGATTTTACGATGAATTATTTATAGATAGAATTTTTTAAACTATGCTCAAATTTTGCTTTTTGTCCATGGGTTAGGAATACAAGTCGCCATGCCCGCAAGTCGCAATCTATCAGTGATATCATAAAATTCCTTGCTCCAATCAGAAAAAATTCTGTCAAAACATCTTTTTGTTAAGTATGTGTCACCGATGAATAGAGTCGATAAAATGCGGTCCATCTGCGACGCGTGCTTGACAAAATAAAGTTTTTAATTGGGTTTGGAGTAACTCGACAAAATAGAATTTCGTCTTGCTATTATCGTACGATCACGTATTCAAACGTTTTATATTATCCATATTCCTTACGTAAGACCATTCATGATTCACATATAACACACTATCTACAAATCTTACTTGGTCATATGATTAAAATCTTTAGTTCCACAATCGAAAAAGAAGTAATATGTATCTAGAAATGGTTTTCTCACTTTGTACCGGAATTAACATCTTTTAACCGGCAGTCAAAATAAACACTAATTTCACGGGTTATTGAATTATTTCAACCCAAAACAAACGGGAAATGATTCCAACATATAGAAGGTTGCAAGCCTCGATGTGTACGTTTTGTTTGATTTTAACAAAGAGGCGCAAACGCAAATTTCGTGATTTTTGTTTTCGATTAAATTTTGTTAACCATCACACTTTTTACACACATATTAAATCGGAAATTCAATGAATTAAGGAGCAGTGACTGATAATTTAGTTTTACAGGGTATCATTTTTAAGTTCGTTTATTACATTCTTATCAAAAAACGTAAACGAAAAAATAGATCTTTTCATAAAAAATATATTTCATCTGTGTTTTTTCGGTGAATACGACTTTAAAGATCAAAAAAATAGAACACAGATTTTGATTACAAGAGGAAAACAAAAACAATTCGAAAATTTCCAGCCATTATACGGACAGTCTGTATTAAGTAAATTCAGATAAAGGGATCATGTAAGCCTCGAAAATTTTTTATTTTCAATAAAAAAAAAACGAAATTCCCAATTACCATTGTTGAATCCACACCTTGTGTTCTGAAAATATAAACAACGAATACTATCAAAAGACTTTCGATTTTGGTTCCCTTTAAACGGAAATGTAAGTTCACGAATACAATTTCACGGGTTAAAATAAAACTTTTGTGAAATCCGCCTACCACTGTAAGGTCGTCTCACCAATTTAATAAAAATGTAAATAACATGAAACCTAAATGGAAATCGCTACTTGATCTTTGGGAATTGTTATGTATTGGGAATCGGTTTCGATTTAGATAGAAGAGAACCATAAAAATTTTTTGTCAAGTATGAATCACGAATGAGCCGCGCCTCGACGGCGCGATCCATCAGTGTTTCATAGGTTTGACAAACATTGGCCTCATTTTGACGTTCAACATTATATTTTGTTTTTACGCACAACAATTACCATTTGTTTTTGTATGTGTCAGAACTTAATATAGCACGTACGTAAGATAAATTTTGAATGCAAAACTAAGAAATTTCCCCGAGACATTTTAAATTTTTTGCTTATACTCGGTAGTATTTGGATATCTCCAAATGTGGCTTCCCAATAATTAAGACATATCTGTAGATAGCAACCTCCAGATACATTCATTATCTAATTGAATACTGAATCGCATCAATTCGAATCAAAACTCTTTTGAATTTCATTTCAATTTCAAATTTATGGGAAATAATTAAAAATTGCCAAATTTTCGTCATTTATTATGTGGAAACTTTCAAAATATACCTAAAATCGCGGCACAATGAATAAAATTTTTGCTTAATCGAGTAAAAAATTGTGCACACGTCTTTGTTGAGGTAGAGTTACTGGAGGATCGCGCTGCCGATTCGCGATTCATCCCCGGGTCTCAGCGTCAAAAATTTTTTCATCGGAACAAATCTTTTTCTAAACATACCGACTCACAAAAATGCATATTCGAATCAATCGTACGAATCGAACAACTATTCGAATCAATTCGAATCTTGAATCTGAAATTGTTGACCATTTATTAGCCGCGTACATCTTTCCGTCCACCCCAAGTTTTCTTAATAACTTTACTACAACAACAATCAAGATAATTTTTGATATATATTCTGAGTTGCAAAAATAAAAATAAAAATATATTTGGGTTAGAATTTAAAACGTAACAAAAATACGATGTAAAATATATAAATTGTGTCAAAATCATAGATGCGAACCATGAAACCGAATTGATGTTTTATTGTTTTGTTTAGAAATGGAAGCAGTCAGGCAAATCAAAACATTTTACACTCAATAAAACTTATGGTAGATCACGTCCTAAAGTAAAATCAAAATAAAAATGTGACAAATTATAACAAAATCTGTAAACAGGGTTACATACTTTTAATTGAATGTTCGAATCGAACTATGCTCGAACCCCTTTACCCATGTTTAAAATATTGAATTTTTTCTCTGTATTTTATGATGGTCGCTACAGAAAGGTTTTCTACCCAGTCATAAAAAAATTTGTCAAAACGTGTCTGTTGAGTACGGGCCACTGATGGAACGCGTCGCCTAGCCGCGGACCATCTGTGGCCCATGCTTGACAAAAAACTTCTGATGATGAAGTGCAAACCCAACAATGTTGTCAGGTATGATCAACTAACGAATGGGGTGGTTCTATCAAAAAATTTCCGACGAATTTCGTCCGTTAATCACGGGCTACTCATGTCATGTTTCGTATTACATTTTTGGTAAAATATAAATTTTTGAAAGTATTAGGCCATCAATATCGCATCTTCGAACAGCAAAACAAAATGGTCGCCGCTGTGAGGTATGTACAGAAAGTCGCTCATCTCGGAGTTGTTGTAGATTTATTGTTATTTGCACGTTATTCGTCTCGACACAAATGAGAGAAAGTATAAGCAAGAAAAAGTGACAAGAAAGATCATACAAACACACATAATTTCATGTTACTATTACGAAATTTGGAAAATTATCAATATTTTTGAATAATACAAATTAGTAATCACCTGTTAGATTTTCAAACAATTTCAAAACAAGTTTGTGCCATGTATGAAGTGCGTATATCAAAACTCATTCCAGCAAATATTTTGTCGTTTTAGGAAAACTTTTGTGCGTGTACACTATTGTCACTGAATAATCCCGTCGCCAAGGCGCGGTCCAAGTCTCAGGTGGGATACTCTTCTTTCTCACGCGGAAATATCGCGTGACAATAGAATGCAAATACAATTTACTAGAAAAGGGACATAGCATAACGTCGGAATCATAAAATTCGAGAGAGAGAAGAAAGAAAAAATAGATCGCAAATGACCGCTAACTTTTTAAACAAAACGTGCATTCTGGACTCGATGTTCGTTACTTTCCTGACCACAGCCGACAATGGAAACTTAACATTAAGATTGTGTTCGAAATATTTTCATGACTAGAAATCATTCTACATTCGCACGTACGTTTATTGAAAATGGATTTTACACGTCTGTAGATAAAAAAAGAAAGAAAATTGGTGCTTAAATTGAGGCAAACTTGCTTCTTGACTCATTCGTGGAAAAATAATTGACATCTCAATTTTTATTTTTCACCAGGTAATTCACATTTTATACGATGTTATTTCCCATTTGAAATGGTAACATGATTGAAATCTGAACCCTTTTTAATCAAGTAGCATAATAAAAAATATTTTCAAGCAAAAAATTGAAATTTTCAGCTATCATAGACAAAAAAAAACTTATTGTTACATAATCCAATACATTGAAATTACGCTAACTCTTCAGAGGTTCTTTATATTTTTATTATTCTGACGTTGGTATGCTCATCTTGTGTTATTCAGTACTTTCAGATTTAGCTTAAGTTTGTATGATATAGTGTGATGATATCATATCCCTTGCTAATAGAGCAAGACGACGAAAATATACAATAGTATAATCAAATTTGGAATGTCGTCACTGTGTTCTGCTGGATCTAATCGTTCTTTACAACTTCAACGAAGCTCTTCAGTAGAATCGGCGGAAGAAAGAAGAAATATTGGAGAAGAAAAACCTAATTTACCATCGATTGAAAATAAAACCGATTCTATAACCAACTGCTCAGCAACGAAGCAAACTTTTACGACTTTTGGAAGTTTTGATAGACCAGTAAAGTTTCCATTTCTTCCGCCCACAGAACAATTTCGTGCACCTTCCTTTTTGTCAACATTCCCTAATATAAAACCTCAAATGGCAGCTGGAGCCACACTACCAGGTTTGTCCAGCATGTGGCCAGCAATATTCGGACGTAATGCTCAAGTGGGTACTGCAGATATCCCCATTAGAAACTTCGTCCCACCAAGATTAATGGGAGGTAATCTTACATCGCAAAATGTTGTAAATCCTAACTTACTTGAGTTTACTACTTCCTTGTATGCATCATATGGAGAAGCTATGCGGGAACTGATGGCAAGAAGCAAGATGCCACTCACTGACACTATTGCCGCCAGAGCGGCAGCCGCTGCTGCAGCAGCTTCCTTGCATTTTGGAAATCCGTTTCAACGCCTGGGTTTTTCGAAACACCCGATGAGTCTGGACGAAACTCGCGGCTCTGGAATACCCCCAGTTCGGCATCGACTTCCTAGACCTCTCGAGATGTTCCCAGGTATTTTTGATCCGAATATTCTAATGAATAATTCTGTTAGATTGGCCAATAATTTTCCAACTCCATCGAAAGTATCAATTTCTGCCGAAGATTCCTTCAGTGAAGCTCCAGAAAATAACTCCGGTCGTGAAGACCCGATACAAAATGGCGGAGCCGACAAGAAAATCGAATCAACGACAGTACAGAAAGATTGTATTTCGCCTATCTCAGCGAACATATTTCCAAGACCAATTCATTCTGATGCTTTCCACCACCCTCTCCCTGTTTCACCCACATCTGGATATTTACCCTTCGGACTTCCTCCAAACCCGGTAAATTTTTTCAACCTACCATCTTTCCTTCAATCTCAACCAACAAACTTTTTTCATCCACAAAACAAAACCAATGGAAAAGTAGATTTTCGTTCATCCAATATGCTGATAGGGAAAAGACGAGAACAATTCACCAGACCCAGAGGGAGTACCCGGCCCAAAAAACGTTACATTTGTAAATATTGTGGAAGAGAATTCACAAAGTCTTATAATCTATTGATTCATGAGAGAACACACACGGACGAAAGACCCTATAGTTGTGAAATTTGTAACAAAGCTTTCAGAAGACAGGATCATCTGCGAGATCATAGGTAAGTTTTGTTCATCAAAACAAATTTTTGATTCAGTAATTTTTCTTAAGATGAAATATATAAACAAAGGAAGAATTAGAAATATAAATTTCCATAAACGAAATTTTAATCGTTTCCACGGACTAGAATAGTTCATCACAGTAACACTTATATAGTTCTCTTTATACATACTGGGCAGTTTGTGAATGACCATACTTTTTTATCTTCTAGCGTATTTTTAATTAACTAGAGCCGAACTGCCACGACTCTATCATCTATCACTCTCTCTAGTTAGAGGTGTATCGAATCAGTTATAACCTCTCTATCTCGTTCCCTAATGACCGTCCTGAAGATGCTTACTAAGTTTGTTCCTATTTGGAAAACACCTCGTCTGCCGATATTGGTTTCTTGTGTCATATCATATATGATGCTTGAAACTTTGTTTGACACTTTTTATTGTATATTGTGCACAGCATTTAGACTGTTTTGTTTATAAAATATATCATTTTTCAAACTTTCTCGCAATAGTAGCGTGAAGTGGGAAGGTCTGAGCTCTGGATTAATTGCGTTATTTTTATTCTACATTTCACGAATCGCTTTATTCAACTTGTGGTTTGAAAATGTAAAAGAGATAATACAATTCAAATCCACTCACTCATCTAATAAAGTTAATTCAAATGATTCTACAATAGTTTCATTCATTTATTGCTCCGTGTACTTGCTTTTGATAATCGTGGATATTCTGTTTGACATAATTAAAAACAGCATTGACGTGTTTCTTTTATTCAACGAGATTTTATTATTGTTAAACTATATGTTTCAATGAATTCGGTGCCTCATCCCCATCCTTGACAGCGCGATCCATCAATGACTCATACTTAACGAAGCTTGTTATGGCGATAAATTTCTGAATTTCTTTCTTCTGGGATGGGCAAATTCTCCGAAACAAGAAATCACAACAAACAATATTCACAGTCTAAAAAATATTTGTGCAAAATGTTTTGTAAACAACGTGTCAATGATTGATTGTGGAGGCGCACCGTGGAGGCGCGGTCGCAAAATCAAAACTTTTATTTTGGCAAGCATGTGACACAGATAGACCAACTGCACTTCTTGACACCATACGTGCCAAAACATGTTTTGATGAATATTCACTTTCAAGCTGACGCCATTTTGTTTTTGCACTCAAAAATACTTGAAAATTTATTTTGCATTAAGAATATTTAAAAAATATGATATGGCTCAAAAATACTTGGATATTTATTTTGCATGAAGAACATTTAAAAAATATGAAATGGAGCATGCTATTGCTCTTCTGAATACCTTATTGCTTTCCGTATTTAGGAACTTTCTCTGCGATTTCGGGGCGACTTTTATATTTTGCTTCGATACTATTTATAATTTGAAATTAAGATAAACATTGGATTTGAAAAATAAAAATTTGTTTTAAAATTCAAGCTTGCTTTTGCGATTTTTAAACCTTTGTTTTCCTAGTTAATTTGACGTTTTCATGAACTTACATTCATATTTTCAGATACATTCACAGTAAAGAAAAACCGTTCCGATGTGAACAATGTGGGAAAGGTTTTTGTCAATCAAGGACATTAGCAGTTCATAAAACATTGCATTTGAAGGTAAGGAAAACAAATATTAGTCTCTCGGAACTTTATTATAATCAAACGCACATGACGACTTAATCTGATCTGGTGAATTCAGCTTCTGCTTTAAGTATGAAGACGTCACTTTTCGGTGGTATTAGTAGACAAATTGAATCATCAAATTTATTAATCTAAAACGGATGAAATATTGCATACATGATTAAACTCTCGATATAATATGAAATTTGTTGTGTGGCAAATTAGATGGTATTTAATATAAACAGATATTTGACGAGCTTGTCTGAATCACACAAAATATCACATTTCAAATTGATCAAAAAATTTAATAATCTTGAGTATAATGGCTTATTGATTTGATATTATCTTCGACTTTTGCAATACTTTAACAAGCAGTTTTTTGTTTTGTTTTTAAAAATTGAATATTAATACATGATACGCTATTTCATATATCAGGAATCACCATACCGATGTTCAACGTGCGGACGAACATTTAATCAACGAAGTAATCTGAAGACCCATCTTCTGACTCATACTCCAATCAAACCTTATGAATGCAACAGATGTAGGTAGGTTAGGGTGCAAAGCATGTCCTTTTTTGGATTCACAATCTATTTTAATTGGTATATATTCCAGTGCTACGAAATGTGCTACTGAATTGCAATTGATCATAACGAATGGTAGGAATTCAAGTTCGATAATAAAAAGCGGTACTGCACGCAAATTCGTTTTAATTGTGGAGCATTCGATGAATATCTATCGTTCCACTTAGTACAGATAAACGAAAGTTTGATATTTTTTGAATAAGGGTTAGAAAATGGTAACAATTAAGAACACGGGTAACAGAAATGAAACGGTTTAAGGTAATTTTTACCTTCCGAAATTCCATGTCATAAAATAATACTTCTTCATAAAAAAAATTCAAAATACAACAACAAAAAATCTCAATATCAGAATATTTTGATTAAATACAGTGTGAGGAAAATTCGAAAATCGATCCGATTCCAATATTTGAATTGTTGGTATTTTGAACATGGCTAAACGATTCAGGAAAATTGCACAACAAGCTGCCTTGTTTTCCGACTACGTTTTTTAGCGTTCGAAATTTCAATTTGATTTTTAAGATTACCAAGACGGTTTGTTTATTGTCCAATTTAGCCTACATTGCAATTTCTTAATACAACCTACACACAATATCATTTATTAAATGTGGAACGGATGGAAATTTTTATAGAAATTACAAGAAACGCCTTCGAATTGTTTATTATAACATGCAATCTGTTTGGAAATGTGCCATTCTATGTAACGAAACAGTATATATTTTAGGAGTGGTATATGATTTTACCATCACCCATGGCAGATGCCATTCCTTGTTCGTAACTAAGGCTGAGGAAACCCGAATCACTGGGAATTCGAAACTGATTCGGATATTTTTTTCGAATCAGATCGAATCATTAATTTCGTATAAATCCCAAATAGGCCATTTTAATATATAAAATTGTCTCTATCATGACGTTTATAGATAAGAATAACGTGCATTAATATAAACAGACTTGAAAGCTATGTATTTTCAATTAACACTCCATATCTGATAAAAACAAGTTTCTAGTTTAAATAACATGATACAATCGATTTTGGTCAAATGTGAGCAAATTCGATTGCATTTCGTCGTTAGAAATATAAATTTCCACTTCATTTAACAATTTTTTTTGTTTCTATGGCCGAATAACGACTGATTCAAACCAATTGTGCTTAGAAGCGATTCGAATTATCAAAACGAATTTGACAGCCCTTTATAACGTTTCGGTTCTGTTTGAGATGTTTCAGCAGGGAGCAGTCGCTGGTACAACATTTTTACGTCATTTGCCATAGATGATTTCACCATCGACCAGGGAAGATACCACTTCATGTACTTTACCATAGTGGTTCAGTTATGTTCGGGATGTTTTCTGCTTAGAGTTCAGTTGCTGGTACTGGTCTTGTAGTAGGTCTTTGCGATAAAGTGGGCATTAGATGGCTCCTCCTTCATGCGCTTCTTCCGGCCTTTTTAGTGTGAATTTCAATAAGAAAAGGGGTTATTAGTTTGACCTTGCTTAGTGAGAATCCATACAAACAATTAAAATCATTTTATGTGTGTTTGAATAGTCTTTTCTCACAATTTTACTTACAGAAAAGTATTCAGAAGAAACTGTGATTTAAAACGACACACGACAACACATTGTGATTCGTTTCTACCTGGACAAGAAAGTTCCAGTAGGATTCAATCAGACCGACCGTATCCAGAATTTAGTGCTTCAAGCGCTGACGCAAATTCCGATCAACCGAAAAGTGAAACTCCAAAATCAAATGCTTCATTAGAAGATCAGATTGAACGCGATTCAGAAAACGAAAAGAGGAAGGCAGATGAAAAGCCCTTTGCGTCAACATCTATTCCACTGTCTCCCCCGTACCATAGAGTGCAGAACACACTCGCGTCTCCTTCTCTCAAAACTTTACTAGTCGGTGATAACCATACGATTTGAATATAAACCGGCATACATCGTATGTGTTTCATGTGAGCATATCCCATAGAACTATAAACCGCTATATTGAAAAGAAAACGTCTTTTTGAATATATGTTTCCTATTATCAATAGTCTATTTTAGATTGGTGTTGAGAAAAGTTAACCCATGTACGCTGAGTTTGCCAAATCTATTTTCTAAGTAACTGCGTAATATATCAGTCCGAGACACTGATGATTAGTGCCGTCGACGTAAAAGCAATTCATCTGTGGGTCAAAATTTTATATTAAACTCACGTTAAGTTGAGTTACAAAAACACAAATTTACGTTCTTTTATATAATATGAACAAGTATTTCACAAGATTTTATAATAAGATAGTTTTTAAAGTTCCACGATAAAACTTCTTCAATTAAATGACAAAAATTTGAACGTGTTTAAAATGCGGAATGTATTAATATTACCTTGCTCGACTCGTAGTCGATTGAAACTGAATTGAACCTTAATCAGCAAAAATTTTGACAAAATATCTTTTGCTAAGTATTGGTCACTGATGGATGGCGTCCGTGAAACGAAATCCATCTGGGCTCATGCTCGACGTGATCAAATTTCGATGGATGAGGATTTGTCGATGTCGGTCGGTGACACTGCGGACACTGGATATGAAACATACATATGGTGGATCCACTACAAACTCGAAAAATCACTTTCTGTTTCAGTTAGTTAAAAAAACAGATAAACCTGTTTGCTCAGGTATGGGGCACTGATGAATTGCGCGCGCAGTTCACACACAAAGTCCATCGGGATTGAATTAGATTCACTGTTTTCCTCGTTACCGATGTGTTTTTGTGATTGTATACTTTATTTCGCTTGTTTTTTATAGTATGGTGCATGGATTGTTGTATATTTTGATTACAAATCGCAAAGTTCAATTTTAGTTAGAATAAGATGTCATTTTAGTTGCTTAGTTCTCACTTTGATTTTTTAAATTTGAATGCTTTATATCTCTACACTTGCTGAAAAAATAAAATAAAAAAACAAATAGTTGGTGGTTTAGTCCATTGTTTAAAAACCAAAGGATATAGAGCGTTTTGGGAGGTAGGGGTACAAATATTTGCTACTCTATCAGGGGTGGACAAATTTTAAAACGTTCGGTTGATTTCGACTGTAAGTTCGATATTTTTCCATTGAAATTCACTCAAAGCGAGGCCGGAAGCAGCACTACAAAGGTACCGACCAACAGACACTTAGTGGCAAAGAGCTACTACAACCTTCGCAGCAAACTGTAGTTCTAAAAGCCATTACTGCATTTAACGCAACACCTCGTTCTGCGCCTATTTTTAGTTTCATTTTCAATTTTTTTTCTTATTTGGGGAAAGAAAGTTTCGATTGTTTTTAACTTTGTATAAATATTTGATACTAAAGAGAACATAGAAAAGAAACACGAAGTTTTTCAAAATGCAGATGACAGTAGTCGACCAGGCGAGGTTTCTACCTATCGACGACAAAACAAATTGACAGTTTTATACTAACGAAAGCATGCGCCGAAATCGCGTAAAAAATGCCTTGGGTCTTTTGCAAAACATGGCAAAATTGTTGCTGATTTACACGTACAACGCCGTAAGGAGGAATACCGCGTCGAAGGCGCCCAAAAGGTTTTCGCAAATTCACAAGCATTTCTGATTCAGAATGTATTTGGGGGTCCGGATCCCTCCGAACTCCATATAACATCGCCTTTTATTGGTACTTTACCCGAGTAGCATTGAGGAAAAATGGCGTAGTTGTGGAATTCGGCATTAGTTCATACTAGACAAAGAGGCACACGGCGATAACATTTTTTAGTGGGTTTTTATTTTTTTTAAATCTTGCTTCACGGTGGTAATTTTTGAGCAAATCACAAAAGTGGAAGTCATTATTTGAAGCTTGTTTTTCGTGTTAATGACCAAACTTCACATCGATTATTGAATATTTTCGCGCGTCTGTGAAAAATTTAAACGGATGATTATGAGTAATTGGGCATGCACAACAAGTAAACTGTTTCGATTTACCTAAAAAAAAATTGGAGGTTCTTGCTCCCAACCAATTTTGAACATTTAATGCATATCATTTAGGTATTGACTTGCGTTGTTGCGCGGAAGAATTTTATCGGGAACAATTTAATGCATCGAAATTATTTTTTCCTTAAAAAAAGCTTCTGTTTGAACATCTTTTGTTAAACATGAGTCACAGATGAATCGCGCCGATGGGGCGCGGTTCATTTGTGGCCCATATTTGATAAAATAAAATTACTGATCGGATCGCGTTGAATAAAAGGAACACGCTAATGTTGTTCTCAATTGTAGATGTGAAGTGATAAATAAATAGGAAAAGCGTTGCCAGTAGGCAAATAAGGATACTTTTATATTGTTTGGTTTAGCAAAACATCCCAAACCTAAGAAAAAAAATTGATTATTTCTTTTATTTATGCAGGCTATGGGCAAAAGGGCATTCAGTTCAGAAAAATGAAAATACTGTTATTTTAATTATAGTCCCATTGGAAGGGACAAAATAAAAATTTTGTATTTGAAAATGACTTTGCTTTGGTGAAAAACAATAACATTGAAACGGCGGAGAGGCTCGTGATGATTACTACAGGTTGTTTTACTAAAAGTTTTGATTCACGAACACGGCTTTCATTCTTTTTTTTCTTTTTAGTGAAATTCACTTTGGAATCTGAAATTGACCGGCACACAGCGGGAACTAAAATAATAGAGTGAAGTGTCTACAATGTTCTCTGGGCGTTAGTGAAATCTCTCATCGTTTTGACCCAAGTTGTTAGCTTTTGACGTAGGTGTCTAACCATTTCACGAAATAAATGGTATACGTTTTGTTTCTAGTGGCATTTTTAGGGTTACACTCATTATGACTACACAATTTTGGTCGCAAAGATTAACCCTCCCCCTTTTTAAGTTTAACGATATGATATGGCTCGTACCAGCGATGAATTGCGTCACTCAGATGCGGTCCATTGATGTGTGACTCATCTACAACGATTTTGTGGCTGACATTTGATTTTATCTTCGTCTTTGAAAACAACTCTCTTTTCGTTTATATGTTTAAAAACTACTTTAAGATGTTAATGATAATGTCAAGAAACATGCTTTGGAAACATCAAAAATCGCTCACCGTTCTGGATGTTTGCCAAATGGCATCATCAATGATCTTAATATAATTAGATTATTTAAAAAGTAGTCTAGCTGCTGTCGATGCTCAAAGTACCTATTACGACTGATGATTCGACGAATCTTATATATTATTTGAGTATGGGTGAAAGAGGGATCGCGCCTTCGACGCTCGGTCCGTCTTTGACCCATCCCCAAAAATTGCCGTCAAAAACAAACATATTTTTCTCTAAAAGCGATGTTTTGCCAAAATCATTCGGTTGCCAATAAACAGATCTTTTAAAAATCAACAACAAAGCTATAGTGGTTACACTCCAAATCATCTCAAGGTCATCGAGTTCATTTTCTCAAATCCCAGCAAGCGAATCATCAAAGAATTTTTCATGTAATTTGCGACCAAATGATGTAAACATGGCTTAACTAATAAAACGCAATCTTACTCGAACCAAGAAGCATTTTTGAGCATATTAGATTTCACTATATACACAATGTTTGAAATTTTTTTTCAATTTTTTAAATTTAAGTTATAAATGAATGAAGTCGATGATTCGATTCGATTATAATATTTTAACAATAAAATTCGATCAAAATATTTATAATTATATTCCCAGTTATTTGTTCCATTATCGACGAAGTGTACATCAAAATTGCAGTCTTTATTATATCATTATTAGTGAATTCGAGCTACACACTCGTGAATTTGATAATGAAAGATATTGCGGTTGTTAAATTAGGACATTCTCATTTTTACGAATTTAGTAATTCGATCCGATTCGAAAAAAACACATTTCGTATGATTCGGTTTTGCACAGTTCTAGCTAAAATGATGTCCCTTTTGTACTCAAGAATTGAAGATTTTTACATATAGATTTAAAAAGGGTTAGGATACGAATTTTCGAATTTCAGTCCCTAAATAAGTTGGCTGAACATTTCACGACTAATTGTAATTTATTCTCATATTTTTGATTGACAAAATTTGGTGCCAAACCATCATTGAATCAAAATAGGGTTATGGCTGATGAATCTATTTGATTTCAATTTTGAATACATTCAAATCATAATCCCTTTCAATCCTCTCTAATGCTATCATGAAAATCATAAAAAATGAAATCAATTCTAACAAACTTTTTAGTTGCATCTTTTGTCGCAAATGGAACGTTTGTTTATACCAAAATACACGAAAGAATTTGCCCCAAATAGAAAACGACTTGACCTTGGTTAAAAAGTTAAAACAACATGTAATAGACAGGGAGCAAAAATGGCTTCTTTTCCCAAAACAAATTCAACAACGAATTTACTTGTACATCAAATCGGGGCGACCTTAAACTTTATGAGGCATGAAATTAGGTTCCCGCTGCTTAATTCTGAGAAGCCTACTTCAAATATCAGGGATAAGTTCACATTTTTGTCATGCATGACCCACAGATGGATCGCGCCACAAGGGCGCGTTCCATCTGTGGATCATTCAAGGCAAAATTTAATTTGGGGTTTTAATTTTAGAGACCAAAACTAGGTGTGTAGGGTGCAGTTGCGTTGAAGATGAACCACAATGAGGGCGAACCTGTTTTTCGTTGCAATGAATTTGAACCAAATAATGTTCAATTTAGTCAAGACTTCAGTAATATCCACCCGCATATCTCGCGTTTTAGCGTTTTTTAAGATTGGAAGTATACACGTACTACAATTAACGTTAAAAATATAATTCTCTAACAAGCTTTATATTTATTACCACAGTAGGCTACTGTCATTTTTTAGGGATTTTAAAATAGTTTTCAATTATCATGGTTACAGTTTGGGCTGATAAATCAGCCAGAACTTCCCATAATACCCAAAACAATCAAAATGATTGTGAACTCGTGGCCACCTATTCATTTCTGATGCTTGGTTGAGATTCGGCAAGTAGGGCTTTTCGAAAAATGTCAGTTTGACAAAGAAAAAACTAAAGTTTAGCAAAAACTACCAAAAACAGGCCCTATTAATTGTATTATTATATATCTTATCGGCGTTATTGCCCAATTTTGAACCGATACTTTTACTGATACGGATATTAGTACATCCATTTGGAGGTCCCGCTATTCATCTCTTTATGAAGTATGCTTTTCTATACGACTATATAGCAATGATTACGAATACCCGTATCTGAATAGCCAGGTATTTTAAAATTAAGATTAAAGGTAATTTCGTTAAATTTCGATTATTTTTATTTAATTCGTCATTTTGCAACGAAATATGCCAAATCACAACTTTGCTGCAAAATACGGTCAAAAATCAGTAATTTCGTTCATCTGAAATGTTGAGACATTTTTCTATTTATACAGTGAATTTCGAACCACAATCAAAATTTTAACTCTGTACAGTATGAGCCACACATACGATCCATCAGTGGCTCATATCTGACAAAACGTATTTTGATGAAAGGTAGAAAAGTTTTTGACACCGTTTCAACTAAACTATATAGGTACAACTCTAGCCAAGTTCACACAATAGTTAAGAATATAATGAGGCCAAAGATTACCAGTAAACAAGTAAAAAACAAAAACAATACGTGATATAAAGCCAGGAAAATTGTCACAAGTAACAACATTATTATGAGAAGATGTTCCAATATTTTTATCTGTTTTAGAAATGGCTGAAATTGGCGAAACGAACTACCGGTGTATATTTTAATAAACAATATTCATGACTGCCTTTGATGTCGTTCGAAAAGTTTTATTTTGTATATAATATGCTTCATTGAAAATCTTCACTTCGTAAAGTTGTGAAAAGAAAGTATTGTTAGGCACACCCTACTGCGTCCAAATGGTATCAGAAATGAACGACGACTCGTTTAAATAGAAATTGGATCAATTCGAAGCACGAGTCATCGAACCCGTATTATATAACTTTCGCTCAAAATGTTTTCTGTTCACTCATGCGTTGTCAAGCATGAACAGCATTCCAATAAAGTTTCTCCGTTAGGCAAGGCCACTAGCATATTTAGAGGGGGGACATGATGCTATAGCCCTTTCCGCTCCTATCTCCAACCTTCGACCTTTAAAGTGCTTCGCAAATAGACAGTTATGAGACTTTTCGTTTCTTTTTGAGTGCATTTAGCCAGAATCGGACCCGAAATCTCATTTTCAAATATTTTTGACGCCTTCCTAATGAAATTCTTTCGACTTTTGAGTTAGTCCCGTGTAGGCGCTACCTATACTGGCCTTGCTAGAACTAATTTCAATTAAAAAAATGCAGTTTCAAACATTGCTCTGAGTGCATTGCAATATACAAATTAATTACTAGGAAATAGAAAGATGGGTTGCAGTTCTGGTTCCTACATATTTTGTTGGAATTATAATCCTTCTTTTATAAATGTGAAACCGTAGATTCTCTTAGACACGAAACTTGTCGGTTTTAAAATTTGACAACTTCAATATCTCAAACTCGATATCAAATTTAAACATGGGTAACAATACGCCTAAACGGTTGTACCGTACGATTGTCTTATATTTCTCCTAAGCCGATACAAAGGGTCATTATATCATTCGAGACACCTAAATGCGAAAAACGAGCAGCAGAAAATTTTATCAGCCTGCTGAATCTGACCAAAATTGCAGTAGTAAAAGACATTTTCGTTTGACATGGTTATTCAATACTTCATATGTGTAATCGTAATCGAATAATACTTGGAATATGATACGATATTGTCTCACGAAAATGAGTATTCTGCGTCACTGTAGTTACATAAGTATATGAATCTTATCGAGCCGAAAAATTTCTTCTGAACATAAAATTTGGCATGTATGAGCAACTGATGGATCGCGCCATCAAAGGCAAAATTAAACTATTTGGCAAAATCAAACTGTTGATTAGAGAGAATTAACATTAGCTATGTCCGAGCAAGTATAAACAACAAATGCTTTGATTCTTCTTGTATCGTGTATATTGTATCAAGATAGACGAAAACCGGAGAACATGTTATGAGTTGTACATATTGTAAGTGCCTTATAATCTTATAACATTGCAAATAGTATAATATGCATGAATGGTGTTTTGAATGGGATAAATATTGCAAAAAAGTAACTCCTGCACCTCAAACTGCTCTTCAATCAGAAATTACCTGTCTATTAGGGATGTCTGTTGGATTTTGAATAGAATCCAATATTAGAATCTGCAATACTCTACTCAAAAAGCCATACAGGGGGTCTTTGTATTCTTCCTCATCATTACAGTACAAAATGCCCCAAACAGGAACAACTTGAGAAGCTTTATTTTGTCAAGCTCGGACCACAGATGGATCGAACCTCAAGGGTGCGGTCCATCTGTGGTTTATGCGTGATAGAAATATTTTATAGTATGATTTGTAGCACGCGTATACAAAAATTACAAACCAAAATCTAATAGAACCTAAGTTTTTTTGTTAAAACACCAAAATATGTGCCTATTTTTAAGAAAGTATATACTTTTTCAAACATGTTGATTTCGAATCACTGGGAAAATAGAATACAATGATTCATGATTCGCTAATAACTATTCGAATCTAATATTGTGGGCAGCCCTAGTCACAAGCATGAGCCACAGATGGATCAGGCCTCGACCGCGGCAACCATTAGTGACTCATGTTCGACAAAACGGGTTTAAACAAAAAATTTCTGGATGATTCGTGCACTTAAAAGAAGCCATGTTTACTCCAAGTTATCCACGGAAATAAGTGCGGAGTGCTCAACTACAATTTAATTGAACATCAACGAAAAAGCATTTACACAAAACGACTTCGTTTGTTTTGCAGCTGTCTACTGTGCTAATTTACAAAACATGTTTTTGTTTTATTAGAGATATCTTTCAAAAACCAAAACTACCCAGTTATCGATTCAATATGTGTAATCTGCTGTGGGCCACACTGAGCAAAAGCAAAAGTTTATTTCGACGCTTTTCGAAGTAATTTAAATTTGTTTTATTTAAAAAAATGCAGGATCAATATCTCGAGTTCGAGTCCCGTCGAGTCGGGCTTGTTAGTCCATAGCCACAACTCAAACAAGGGTGTAATAACTTGGGTAGGCTAAGCCGAGCCGGAAAGATAATCTTTTTCCACAAACTCCAACCCTGTTCGTCTACAAGTGGCTGCCGGTCCAGGGTCTGCCGGTCAGAGTGTAGTTAGTGATATCTGTTTTGGGTGATAATACCAGTTCTTCGCCTTCTTTGGTGCAATCTTCCAGCAACCTAGGCTCAACCATAAAAGGAGTGTTCAGTTGGGGAAAATAATTGCTGTGACGGTGACGTCACAAAAATGTGTATATGCAAATGGACTATGTTCCCTGTATAAAAACAGCTCTGCAGGATCAAGTTTCATCGAGTATGGGTCACTGATGTAGGATAACGTCGAGGAGCGGCCTATCTGTGATTTCGGGAACGAATTGCCAAAATTGGGCAAAAATCAGTTTTACATAACCATAACAATTGAAGCCAATAATGAGCGTCATTCGATAGCCAACTATCAAACGATGCTAATATCGATGTAATATACGAAAATATAACGTATTCGTGTATATGCGGCAATTATTGATTCAAATCGCTCCTTAGGGTATACATCATCAAAGTCCCTCTATCTTTCAAGGCATCAAAGAATAATAAGTTCCAGCAGCCACGAAAACGTCAGATTATCTATCAATTTAGTCTCATGTTATGACTAATAGTAGTAGAGATTATTTTTATTAAGTCTGAACTTTTAACACGTAAAAGCGGGTTGAAAAAAGGTAGTCTTGAACGTAGTATATACATCAGGATTTTATTATGTAAGTATAAGCCACCGATAGATCGCGCCGATGAAGCGCGTTATTTTTTGGTGCCTTATACTTATCGATACGCGGGAAATTAGGTTGTATATTGTAACTAAATTTTTGTTTAATTTTATTAAAATATAATATGAATTTTGAAAAAAATGTATTTATAGTTTGAATGTTGACTCAAATTTTAGCGATATCACCGATACCTCGTAGTCGTATTACGTAAGATTACATGTTTTGCTGCGTTTTCCTTAAATTTTGACTTTTTTTTTTTTCGAAGAAAAGTTAAAAAACCCTATATCATCATTAAATGCAAGTTTTCGCAATCGCCCTTCTACAAATATAGGAGAGGGATAAATGATCACAAACATGCACGAGGTACATGTTACATATTGTTGAAAAACAGAATCAGAATGAATCGACGTTGCAAATTAACGGACATAGCTAATCGCAATGCTGAATTGCGAGATTCTGTACTTTGGAATGATTTTTAAGTAGTTAGAAATTGAATTCCGAATTGGTTTAAATTGCAACAGTTTTTTTCTTAATATATGTAATAGAACGTAACTTTATTTGGTATTGTTTGATGGATTACTAAGGAATGGATATATATGTCACCATCAAAGAGTGGTCGATCTGCGTCTCATTATCGACTGAGTAAAATTACTGATAGGTATTCATTTTGATACTTTTATTTTAACCTTAAATGTCATGATAAATGAAAGGAACAACTCACAAAATGATATTATCGTCATCAAACAAGCCGAAATTTGGTTGCAAGTTATTTTTATAAGAAATCTCCTGTTAAATGTTCTAAGTGAACAAACGTGTCACTGTGCAAAATGCTGTCAAGATAGGTTAATGATAATATATTGAATATTGATATGAAACAACGTTTATTTAATCAATGTTTCGGGTATTAAAACCACGATTTAAAAAAATAAACTGCACATTCATTTCACGAGAAAGCAATTTTATTTCATGGGCGCATTCTATAGCACAATATATTCCTTGGGTCGGCCGACTCCGTAACACTTTATTCAGGCCTATGGAGGATACAGAAAGGCAGCATTTTTGGGTTTGAAGCCTCGGTAAATCCGTTTCATGACCCCCATGCCCCCCCCCCCGCAAATTTCCGTAGTCTCGACGGGACTGTAAATTGTATTATCAACAACACTACCCCGTTCGTGTATAAATTGCAACTATAACAATAATTTTAATAATAAGTTTCTTATTGACGATTCGAACAGTTTGCGCTTCGGAATCTACTAGTTTTATAGAACCGAATCACCTAGGCATATAGCCCGCCATACTTCACTCCTGGATTTAATTATGTTTTATTAGGTTCTGGTTTGTAATTTATACATACACGTGGTACAAATCATATTATAAAATATTTTTATATATCCATCTGTGGTACAAGCTTAACAAAATATAGCTTCTCAAGTTCATCTTGTTGGGGGCATTTTACACTGTAATGATTGGGAATAATACAAAGACCCTGTGTATGGATAATATTCAAGCTCATTAAATTGTATGTTTTATTGCCAGATATGATCATTTAATTTCGTCGAAGCAAAACTTTCTGTTTTTTCGAGGTTCATTATAGCCGGAGGATGTTATCATAGAAGGGTAATAATATGGTAATTGATGTGGTACCCTAATAATTACTTTGGGCTTCCTACAAATTTTGGGTAGCTTTTTATTAAAGTATATATTTTTGTATAGAAGAAACACCAAGGCCAATAATCAGCAAATATGTATAAAAGGGTTGTGTTTGTGCATTTAATAAAAGTTCAAAATATCCTTGTTTGATTTTTGGTTGTTATTTTGCATGCAGAAACCACCCGTTTTCTGAATTCAACGGGAGGTTAAAGATTTCGTTAACCTTATAATCCGCCAAATCTGAAACTATTTATCCATTCCATGATCAATTTATTCATTGTCGAAAACCCAAATACTTTGCAAAATACAAAACAAGCCTAAATTAAAGCTTGCAAATCGATTTTATTGTAAAAATAGCTCAGCTTTCTTCAAGAATCGAATAGCACATTCTCCCCTTAACTAAATAACCATTTTGAACAGATATAGACGTGTTAAAGTAGCGTTTTATTAGACTTAATCTATCACTTACCAAAACGTAAAAATTAAATAACATTATGCTTGTAAAACTATTAAAAATTGAAATTCAATTATAGTTCATTTTCTTGTATATCTCATTTCGCATATCGTCTGTCGTTTTCACAAATGTGAAGCTCAACTTTTGCCTCCGTGTAACAATATTTCACGGTGATACCAGATAAAAATAAACAAAAATTTTGATTTTTTGACAGAAACAATGAATAATGGGATTGTGGTGTGAAATATCCCTGACAAGTATGCGTCATAGATGAAGCGCGCCTGTTTATGCGATACATCAATGACTCATACTTGGTAAAGTAAGTATGCCACATCCATGATTAACGATTAAATACACATTCATCTCTTGTTCAATCTCATTTCGATTTCGGACCAAAAATGTCGGCTAAAAGTGCTTTGACGTGGCAATACTTGATATTATCTTGACTTGGACTTCAAAGCACGTAGATTACACGCGAGAGACAGTTGGATTTTACAAAACACCATCACGAGCTACTTGTTTGTTTTCTTTATCCGAATCGAGAATTTTCTTCGGGTAACGTCTTTCTGTCAGTGTTGAAATGACCGAGTATTTTTGCGTCATTTATGCACTTCGTCTGGCTGTCGTTGACTATGCTATCAGGCGGCCATTTTGTTTACATGTTGTTTTAATTACAGCGTTTTAACTCAAGGGTGTGCGCGAAGGCGTGAAACAGATACGTTCAAATTACGGTGAAAAACTATGGCTGGGCCCTGGCTCTAGTCTCTGTCAAAATGAGCCGGTAATATCGAATACAGATGAATGATATTATCGCCACTGTTTAGGACTGTTTTGGCATATCTAAAATATTGATATAACGATATTTTTCTATATAACTCAGATACCTGACCCACTTTGATTTGGTTTTGACAGTAAACGAAGAGTCGCTTAAGATATCGATTGGTATAGGAAATACGCATACAAAATCGTTAGAGCAAAAGAGATAACGTTTGAGTCCTACCTCTACCAGTACTGAAAACTCCAACTAAGACAACTTCCTAAAAGTTTCAAAAATCGTTCAAAACAATAACCACCAGGTCATCAGAATACCAAACGCGAATTTAAAGCAAACCAGAGTTTTCTATATTATTCGCTTGAACCAAGTTATTACAACAGTTGGCTAGTGATCATTGATTTATGAGCCAGTCTTGCCGGTATTATTATCGTGGCATCACCATTGAAGTTATAGTGCCGATAAAGATGACTTGTCATGGTATTCAGAGGGGGATACGTCGTTACTAGTGTTAACTACTCTAGGTAAAAGTACCGAGTTGACCTAGTTCGCCGAGTTTATTTTCAAAGTACTTTTACTTAATTTCGCTAATATCTGAATTCCCTAGAAAGAAAATTTGTAGAAAATTAACTTGGATTAGTTACTAGGTATATTTAGCTAAATTTGCCTACTTTTTAACTAGGTAGATCAAACATGTAACTAGGTACCTATTATAAAAAATGTTTTCGAAATAACCAATTCGACGATTTCAATTTACTAATCTATTAAAAATGTTTTAAATGCGGCAAAACCACAATTATCTGGTTTATCTGTTTTTTTATTTTTATTTAGGTATTACCTGGTTTTAAAAATGAGATTAGGTTACCTGGTAATACTTTACCTAGTTTTCTGGTAAATTCGTTTTATTTTACCCAGTTTAAGTAAAAACTAGGTTGCCATCACTAAGCGTTACTGAACTGAGGATAGGAATATTGAAACTGCGGAGCATCATCATTGAAGTGGTGTGGAACATCACCGTTGAAAAGGACTCTAATTAAAATTATTCAGAACTCAAATCGCTCTAAATCTATTAAGTTTATAATCTGAAGAGGAGAAAAGACTGGCCTTAATTGACTATTATTTTACAAGTTCATGCGTAATTGAAACATTTTATGTGTTGGGGAAAACAATTTCATTTTTGTGGTTTTTCACTAATTTCTGCATAACACTATCACACTTATCGTAAATTTTTACAACTGCCAAGTCACACTCAAACCGAGTTTTGCGAATTCTTTTGGCAATCACTAGGTTAAGTGGATCTGACTAAATTATCAACTTATTTAATGTTGCATCACCAAGTTTCCCATTATCCATACGTGAATAACATGTAAATCGTACATTGGCGATCTGTTTGTTGTCCAAGATTGATTACCCCAGCACCCAGAGGTCGAGATATTTTGTTCAAATATATTTAATAAAGTATGAGTCACTGATGGATCGTGCCGTTACGTCACGGTCCATTTGTGACTCATGCTTTGCAAAAAAAAATGATTAGGACGTTAGGTTGTTGCCAGACTCCCTTCACCACCCACAACTTTAAAGTTTGAATAAACATTTAATTATCTGGCCCAAATCCACTGGTAAATGTATTAATTTTCTTAAATTATCAGCCGGTGGTCTTAAAGAACAGAAAATAATATTTGTAAGTTGTCTTTCAACTTTTTGTTGGCAAATAAACAAAAATTTATTTGTTCAAGATATTAGAACTTTTCTCCTGCGAAATTCGATGGATGATGAAATATTAAGTTTTTCGTATGTGGTAGTAGTGTTGTGTATTAGGTTAATCGCTTTCTGGGTGTTCTTAGGGACATATGGAATATCACATACATTACGTCTTGAAAATGGCACCTACCAATCTGCGGCGAACAGTATTCATTATCAATATTTAGCCATTTTTTTGTGCTGCAATCTCTAGGGTGTGGATTTTGAATGATCCATCTCTATTTATGATAAAAATGCGATAAAAATTTCAAGCAAATATGCCCTGCGTACGGTATGGACTATAAAATCACGTATTCAGAATCTTGAAAAGAGGGGGAGAGCAAAATTTGGAGAAATAAAAAGCGTATTCATATCATGGCGCCATAATAGGCGTTGTAGGCCATAAATTCTAATAAATATTGTTTTTATTGTACTTCACAATGAAATATCCGAATAACAATTGTGGACTCTCTTACCCTTGAAAGGTTTTTCTGCGATTTGTTTGCTCGGCGAGGAGAGGACATGGTACTATGTCCCCTCCTAATACGCTTGTGCCATTATAACATTATATCTGTTTATTTATTTTTTAATTTTGCAAACCACACCTCCTTTCAAGTTTCTAAATACGTCACTGCTTAATGTGAATTTCATAAAACATAAGAACAATCAAATTGCTATAATCCGTCTATATACATTTCAGTTTTTAATTTCAAAACAGTTTCTTTTTTATACAAAATTCAATACAGTTGAACAATAAACCGCCGACTTGCAACGGTAGTTATTTTCAACAGAACAAACACAATTTGATAGCGGTTATTTTTTATGCTTGTTCACTGTGTTAAACTAGCGAAAAATGTCTGTTTGGCGACCATTATTCAATTATTTCGCGCGTTTGCCCTAACAATAAGCTGATGATTATTTGTAATTGGGTAACACGCATAACTTAATTTAGTAGTACCTACTCTTTGGGTGGTTACATACTGCTACATTTTTAAATAAGTATAAATGTAAAAGTTAAAATAGATTGCCATAATTACAAAAATCATCAATAAAAAGATTATTTTTCTACATCATAATTTTAAACGTTACGTTGTATAAAATCTCATTTTTTGTGAAAGTATTCGATAAGTTAATCAAATGTTTTTGACAAAAATTTATCCACAATTTTGATTCGATTTTTGCTCAAAAAAGTCTTCATCGAAACTTTTTTATTTTCAATTTATTGTTTGACCGCGCCGACGAGGCATCGTCCATCTCTAACTCATGCTTGAATAATGTATGAAAAAGAAAAGAATTTCGTTTCAAAGGCAGTAGCCTAGCGATTGAACGCTAGCCTCCCGAGAGGATGAATACCTCATTCGGCCACGCACCTCAATCGCTGTAGTGGTTTTTAAAATATTCTTATCCTAGTCTGAAATATTATTTTTTCTAGCATCACCCATAGATGAACCGCGTCTTGGCCACACGATTCAGTAGTGACTCATACTTAGCGAAACATGTGCTGAAACAATTTCTGATCGGGGTTGGATGTTGCAGAACAACCTGCCTTCAGGTAGAAAAAAGACATGGGTATATATTAAAAAGTATCATTATGATTCAATAAAAGTGGAGTGATCACAAAGGAAAATATCGCAAACAATAAAAGGGGAATAGACTAGATGAATTAGTTGAAACGTAGATTTACGTCATCATTACAGCATAATACATAATTACGCATTAATGCTTACTGGTTTTCATATACACCAATGACTTTCCAGTGGACAACAACACCCCTTTAGGTCTTTTAGAATGCGTATGCCATCAACGTTTCAGAAGAAATTAAAGTACTCCGGGGAATGGCGGAGGCAGCTGGGATCTTCAGATTCCCCCTTTCGACTCGTTGGCGTTCCTGGATGTTTTCAGAAATAATACATCTATTTATGTTGTGAGGACACACAGCGTAAATATATTTTCAATTGGATCGGGAACAATCGCAAGCAGTTTTTAAAAACAGTTAGTTTGTAGGTGAGAGCGATCACTCTATATGAAGCATGTCGAGGCTTTGAGCTTTTTACAACGACTCTCGTGCGACACCAATCAACCTAAGAACATTGTTCGAGAAAGAATGAGTTAATCTCCGTGGGTCAGTATTCTAGAAAAAAATATCTGATTGAATACGGGAGTTGAATTGATACTTGGATGTTTGTGCGTAGGCTACAATTTAAAAGAACATTTCGAGGGCATCTGGAAGTATTATTGGGCTATTAGTGTTGTACCATTCATTCTCATTTTCGCTGGCAAACCTTCCCTCAATGCCAATTTTAATACTCAAATCTTGTGCATTGTGTTTTCAGCTGAACCACACGTTGCATAATGTCATTCACGGCGAAGAAAGACTTTCATTTTAAAGCTATGTCCGTTTGAAGGAGTATTTTATTTTCCTGTCTTGTTCACCGACGCATATGAGCATGCTGTGTCAGAGGAAGCAATATTCCGGGTATCCTTGTTTTGGGAAGAACCTTCTCCTTTTGATTGAACTTTGCCATCAGACGGAACATTTCCTCCTACCTCTGCATAGCATGGATTATTTTGTGTTACTTGAGGTACGATTGCGGTATTTTGATCCGTTTCGGTTGAAGGTGGACACAATACTCCTGATTTTCCAGTAAAATTGGTTTTGTTGCGATTATTGAGTGAGTATTGTACGGTAGGTATTCTGAGAGGTGCTGTAAATTTTCTTTGTCTGTCATAAAAAAAAATCAGATGTAGAATACCATTTTATTGTGCGTGAGAGTTAGGCCAAGAATGCACCTCGTCGGTGCAATCCATCGGTGACACGCGCTTAACGTTTTTTAACATTTTATGCCCAAAAAATGTCTGCATACTATTTCCACGATTCTACGACAAAGTTCAACAATTTTAACTTTGTCGTAGAACCGTAGCAGAAAGAAATTCAGCCGTGCACGCGTCGTGCAGCGAAAACCGGGAATGTGTGTATTGGGAGCCGTCAGATTCGGTGGCAACCGTCGTGAGTTATGGTAACCGTGCAAGTGTGCACCCACCAAAAACTTTTCTGCTCAAAATATCTCTGTAAAAACATGGTATGAAAGTGTTGGTCGTATCACAAACTTGAAGTAATCAGGGATGCCGATACCGATGGCAATATGGCCTACTTTAATAATATTCTTCATCACTATGTAATTCTAATATTGATCAGAATTCAAGCTGAGAATGTAATCCAAGACATAGATTTGAGTATGAGTCGCGGATCAGTCGTGTCGGTCGATAAGGCGGTGTATATCTGTAGTTAGGGTTGTTCTTATAGTTCAGTTTGGACAGTATTCATGATTCACTATATAAATAGAAATATATATCAACATTTCAGATAGCCAAGTCAAATTTCACAATGTGAAACCCTATGTTATGATTTCACTGCGAAATACCGTAATTCATTTATAAAGTATAAAGTTGACCTATACTCTTAATCCGAATTCGACACATCCATTATTTATCTAATGATTGAGAAGTAAACAATAACAATGTCAGATGTTGTGGTATTTATGTTAAGGGAACATATGAGCGTTAAATACAGGTTCTACTATTTTGGTTACTACTACTTTACTATTTGCAGCTCCCAAACAAGCCCAAAGTTTTCACCGTTCCTCAACCATCAGTGGTTCGCGCCGGAAAAAGCCAAGAGCGTCTGATGTAACCACAGTTATTTACATTGGTGCACAAGCATTGGAACATTTGTCCTTCCCCAACAGAAATTCTATTTTCTGAAGCCTGAAACACAGACGAAACGCGCCCTGTCGGCGCAATCCATCAGTGGCGCAGGGTTAACAAAAACTGCTCAAAATATTTTCTTGACTGGGCTCATATTTTACCTCCGACACATCCATGCAATTACTATCAGAGCGACAAGTAGAAAAGTAGACAGCATGCCAATCGGAATAAGCATTATTGGACAACCGCATGATTTTTTGTCATTGTCATGATTGGTTTCTCGTGAGTCTGTTCCGTTGTTGCTGTCTCCGCCACCTGATATAAATTCACCAAACAAAATTACATAACGATATAATAAAATACAATATACTAGAGACGTATTGATCGAGGAGAAGGGAGGAGGGCACATTTTTGTTGTTGCTTATGGAATATATAGGACGTTATAATTAATGTAAGCACAAAGACGGATTTTGTATACGAATCACATATTTACCGGTAGTGACGGCAGATGGTATCACATCGCAAAATATTTGCTCGCAGCAGGTCTGAGGGGGGTGAGAGATTGCCTCCACCGCGCTTATCGGGGAAGCAAAAGGCGAATGCTAGAGTTTTTCTGGAACCCCCGAAAACCCATGTCCTTCTGTTGCTGTATCTCTGAAGATTGCGTCATTTAATTATTATGTCAGAAACGTTAACATAAAGTTTTGATTGATCTCAATTCGTTTGCCCGAATGTGCTGCAAAGGGTGGAACTTGCATGTAAATTAAAATTCACCTGGCAAACTTTTTACGCCTGATTTATTGTCTTCGTCATTCTTGATAAAATTGTATTGAAGCTTGAAACGAGATTTGAGAGATTTCAAAATAATGCGTTCCGGCAGATCATCAATCGTAACCCATTTTTTGTCCACACATTCTTTGTTGATTTCCGACGATAACTTATCGCTTTCGCTATACTTGCATTGTGATCGAGCTTTGGCGTAGACGTAACAAATCGTTCGACAACAGTTTTCGTATCCTGTTTTTTAGATGGGCATTTTGTAAGTAGTGGTGCGCACAGATACATAAATTTGCTAAAGTCAAGTCGACAGAAAATATAGTTGTTCAAAATTGGCAATAATAAATACAACGATTTCATTTTATATTAAAAAGTTAGTCTTAAGCCGTAAAATTTTGTTCTATGTTTTTTCCAATACTGATAAACAGATGATACATCAAGGAATCCAAAAATAGTGGGAATGCAGGTACCATGACCTCATACTGGACTGACTGGAAGGTCATATCGAAATCTTGCAGAAAACTACCTGAGTTTAATGAATTTTTGAGAAATCTTGAAAATTACGTGTCATCTTTTGGATGTCTGTGTACGAAAGTAACATGAATAACTAAACATGCAATTTTTGATATCGAAACCTCTTTGATGCCGTACTGTGAAAGCTTTCATGTACTGATACTACTCGCCTCTGACACAGATAACTTCCTTGGGATTTTTTCTGCTCAGCATGCAATGCATTTGCTGGTAAGTCATTTCCCCCCGTAGTTCAGATTGGTTCAGCAGTCTGGCATCATACCAAAAAGGTCTTGAAACTATTTGAACTTGAACAATTATTTGAAAAAAAAATTAAAATCAACAATATTGGCCAAGTAAAAATGCACCAATATCTTCACAGGCAGGGTTGTGAACTTGATCGATCGTTCAAGGACACAAAATGTATCGAGTTCAGCGAGTTTGAGTTTAAAATACTTTAGTGACCAAATGTCGCCAGATTTAACAAGAACGGGTCCGAAGTTTCCCAAACAATCCGAAGTTTCCCAAACAATTCATGCCAATTTTAATTGTTTCACAACACCGGAAAACTATGAAGATGACATTGCGTTCGACGTTGGTGAAATTGAGTTAAATCGAATTTAAATTAATTTAGGACATCGACGTGTAACAATATTACGTCAAAGTTACGCATAATCATAATACTGAATTCGCTCTCGCACACTTTTCATGGAGTTCGCGTTCACGGGAAATCATCGGGTTCACAACCCTGTTGACTAGTTTCTTTATTTTAAAACTTGTGTGCACCAAGCATTTTTTTGATGCCAGAAAACGCAAATTAAAAAAGATTACCGAGGAATTTCAAATCTTTGTCTCGCAATTCCATGCTCCCGACGCATTTTCGCTCAGGCGTGTTTGTTTCAGACACATGCAAAACAAGGGCACAATACTTGTTGATTTCTACTCTAAACTTCCACGTGCAGTATGTACCCTGTTTAGCATTATAAGATATGTTTCCCTCTGGCAGAACTAAATTTGAAGCTTTCGATAACGGTGGAGGACATCCTTTAACTTCCATTGCGAAATCTGTTCAAGATAAATATTATAAGTGGGCTGAAAGTGAAAATGCAAGTTCCGAATGTTCTTTTCCGAATCGAATCTCGAAAAATAACTTCGTAACGAATTGTTCGCATATGATTCTATAAATAAATAAAGTTGCGTATAGATTTTACAGTTAGGAACAACAAGATCAAGATCAGCAAAAAGGTATCATCAAAAGCAAATTGACCTAAAGTCAAAAATATTGAAATATCTACTTCCAGGGGCCGACGGTCACAAAAATGTAAACACTAGCCTAGTACAATCTGTGTATTTGTGTGTAGTCGATTCTAAATTTGAACGAAATTATCTTCATTCAATTTGGAATCGGGTCTGAAACATGTGGACGAACATTCGACATCATGAAACTTTGTTTCAAAGCAGTTGATTTAAATCCTTACATTTCATCTTGCATTTATGATTCGCCGTGAAGCACTTTCTATCGTGGTATCGTGAAGCTTATGAGAATCATAAAGTTCACTGGCGAATGGCATAGCATTGAAAGAATATTTTGCACCGAACAGAACAGAATGAAAATACTTACTCTTCAGAAGCAATATTGCAAAAACGCATCTACTCAATTTTATAAATTTGCACATCGTGTTAAAGTTCTCAAGTAAAAGCAAATAAAATTCGTTGGTGCATTTCATAGTCTCGCACAAAGTTTAAAATTTCACTGAAAATGTAAGGTATGCAATCATGCCATGACGTAGAAAAGAAGGAAAATGGGGCAAGAAAATGTTTTCCAAGGTTTTGCATTTCAAGAAAGAAAAAGAGTGTAAACAGACCGCCACACAAAAAAAATCAGTTTGGACAAG
Organism: Styela plicata; assembly: GCA_963675895.2. NCBI lineage: Eukaryota > Metazoa > Chordata > Ascidiacea > Stolidobranchia > Styelidae > Styela > Styela plicata. The sequence continues at coordinate 4,918,862 of OZ023142.1, forward strand.
AAAACACTGATTTCTTGACATAATAAAGTGCTAGAAATAGGCAATTGAGATTTTTCATTTAATTGGGTAAAAATAACTTCTGCCGTTATTAGTCTAGAATATTGAATTTCACATTGGTAAATCACGACCTGGTACACCTGTGAAGCGGGGCTCGTCACTTCTTTGATGAGTCACACGACACCTGACAACGTGCTTTTTAAAATATATTGCAAATTCCTGCCGAATTTTCCTCAATTTCCGTTTTAAGTCTCGTCTGCATGACTCGTGTCAAGTCATCGAAGAAGATGGCGCGAGTGCGACACAAGTAGAGCCGCATAATTGAGTCTCTCTAACTCTTTTACTGTGCTACATTGAACCTTGATAGTGCCAATAACTTGTACACTCCAAACTATATTAAAGACTTACGCCTTTTGTTCGTTCTATGTTGTAGTGTACTGTATTGGTAATTTGTGTAACATTCTATTTAGCTACGTTCGCATATTGGTTTTAGCATATTGTATTTGTGCTCAATTTGTTATCTTATTATGCTTGTTTGTCTGATACAAGAAAAATGTAAGAGTTTAATAGAGGCCCTGGGGGAAGTTTAAGTCGTGCGCATGGACCTGGTAGCTTAGAACCAGTGAATACTCCCATAAGCAGTGGAGTATTCAGAACCTTAGTGAGGGTTGGCCAAAATTTGAAAATTTTCCGCGCCCTGAATATCGAGTAAAATGAAGCATAATAGCTAACCATCGCCTATGACAGATACTATTCACTTTCACTGTACCAACACTCCAAATAAAATTTTTGCGCAGTTACTAGCTTCGCAGTTGAAAACATACTGTCTACCCTCTGTCGATCGCCTCAGAATGATCCTGTGAGAGAACAATAAAATATTTTACCTTGTCTGTTGTGGACTTTTTACGTACGTTTTGCGAACTCGCTGGTTTCTTTCGAAACTTCCTTTCAAACACAATGCCGTTAGTCGCTGACTCATGTATTCATATGATATAACAGTGTACAGATGCTTTTTAGTTGCTTGAAGAGAAACCATCAAGTTGAGTCAAAATTAAAATACCATACCCAATCATAAATATAGTTTTTTCGAGCATGAGCCACAGATGGACCGCGTCTCATCGAAGCCATCCGTCAGTGAATCATGCTTAACAAAATGTGTTTAGATAACATTGTTCCGATTGGGAGTCAAATGCTTTTAATATGCTTTAATATAAATGAACTTAATAAACAAACAAATATGGTAATTGACTGCAAATTCTTAGGATTCATGTTATTTTCTTTGTAAAAATAGAGTTTTTATCGTATATTGCCGCAAAACCGCTCAAAATTTTAAAATGGTTTTACTGGGCCTTAAATCAGCTTAAAGAACTATTCTACAATTTTGAGTCTGTGGGGGACACCATGCCCCCTGAATACGATAGTACGTACGGTTCTGGTCCGTACAGTTCACGAACAGGATCCCACCGCGTTCCGACGCGACCCATCAGTAACATACTTAAACGCGTCTTGTACAGACAATCTTTTTTGTAACTGGTATGGCATATGCGTGTCCTTCCTAGTATTACATGCAGAGTAACTATCAAAGAGAATGTGTAGGTCCGTTAGTCAATCGTTTGTAAGCTGGACGCCTCTCTGGTACATGGCGGTTCACGTGAGCGCTGCTTACGGCTACCTCCACCAACCAGGCCCATGTACAGGAAAAATGTTAAGGCAAAAGCTTTACCGCCGATTCGGAATTGGTGTCTGTACGAGAAATCATGGCTTGCAATATAGTTGGGCCGTTTACTCGGCTTTCTCCTCCCGCAGGATAAAAATAAAATCTTATCATAGTTTTTGTTTTGTTATGTGTAAAGCATTGCAATGAATCGGCCAGACAATTCCACGTGTGTTGCGGCATTTGAACTTGGTCGTCTTCGCCTACTTAACCCGTACTTAAAAATTGATCAATCACCAACACATCATTTCCACCGATCAAATATTATTTTCAAACCACATATATGTTATGTTATAGTAAAAAGGACAATCTAAAAAGCATCATTAGAAAAACAAAAAATGCATCATTTTTTAAAAAAAACTTATTATTAATCATTCTATATCGGTGTGAACAATCCTTCGGACAATCTCTTGAATAAGAGAGATTGCCGGAATTTCAATTGTGATGTCACGTCCGGCTGAAGTCGACGATTTTCTCGGAGTTGCTAAAAAAGAAGAATAACATCTCTAGGAATTAGTTAAATTTATAATTAAAGTTTAGGTCAAACGATATTCGAAATCCAATATAATTTTTTTTTTTTTTTTTTATAGCCACTTCTTTTGAGTGGATCACCCTGTCCAAGGGCCACTTGAAAGATATGATCTTTTCCTGTTCGACTTAGCCTACCCAAGTTATTACACCCTGGGTTGAGTGGCGGGCGTGGAAAAGCGAGCCGGACTCGCCGGGACTCGAACCCGAGGTCTTCAACTCGCGATGCCAACATGTTTAACCACTAGGCCATCGCGCCCACTAAATTGTATCCACCATATATATTTTAATATATAAACAAAAAGGCTGATATTCAACCGTTGCAGCTTTTGTTTATATCATGATTTCACAACAAATTAGATTAGTTCAATTAAATTGACAAGTAATCGAAATATAAAATTCGTTTCTATTAGGATTCCACGACACCTGGATATTTGCATAGAAATAGTGGTGATCAATGGAAACGATACAAAACAGGCTTTATGACTCCAAATTTTTGATATCCAACAATCACGGACGTGGAAATTTTGTTTCTATGGGTTACGCCTACGGCTGGGCAACTCGATTCGATGATTCGAAGTACAATATATTCGAATCGATCGTGAATCGTTCATAGAAGCAAAAACTTTCTAAATGATTAATATTTATTTTTTACAACAAAATGCAAACGATTTATTTTGTCGTTAAAATATGAAAATTCTTTATCTTAGACGTGGAGTGTGGATCGATAATACACTACAAATTCCTTCCTGCTTCCATGGCAAGCAGCAATTGCACTCCAGTTAGAAATATTATGTTTTTTCAAGATCGAGACATTGATGGATTGCGCCGCCATGGCGCAGTCCATCTGTGTTTCATGCTTGATGAAAAAAATCTGTTTGCGACTCTTCGATGAAAACACCCCAAACTGACCCAAACCACTATAAATACCTCAAATACGGCTTGCATATCTTCAGCCGCGTCTTCTGTGGATTTGTGTGGATGTGCAGTGATGTCATACCCCGCATTGGCACATATTTCTTCCAGAGTAGCGATGTTGCTAGGTGTCAATCGTAGATATCCACAATTTAATAAACCCCATGCTCGCTCTGCGGTGAACGGTTCCGGACTTGATAAAATTTAAAAGTATGGGTGATAAATCGTGATGGACATCGATAAGATAACCGTGAGGAAACTTTTCGAAGACATCGATCGTCAGTTTTTACATCTTTGCGACCAAAATGTAATAAGTGCGAAACATTCGAAAAGGTAGCCGGTAAAATGGCAGATATAAGCTACACAGACAGAAGCATTGCCAAAAAAGGATAAATTAGTATTCGCGTGGAGAGGTGGTCAAAATCGAAGATCTTTTGATTTCAGAATCGAATTGAATATTTTTTGCGAGATGAATCGAGTATTAGAACCATCGCCTTCATAAATAAACAAACAAAAACATCTACCAATGAAATTGTAGAACAAATCAAAATTTACATGTATTTCCTGGAAATGTATACATTTTTAATCATAGTGATTTCGAATTGCCACAAAATCGAGTCGAATAATCTATGAAATCGTGAATCACGAATCGAACATTTTGGACAGTCCTAGTCGCTTGCATCTGTTCAAAAACTGTTCAATCTGCAGCATCTGTTCAAAAACTTTATCATTTTGCCAAGTATTCAACAGTATTGATAATATAAACAAGTTTTATAGTAATTTTAAAGTATTTTATAATGAAGGTAGGCACATATAACTGAAATAGATGACTGCAAAAAATATCAACATTCTTACTGCAGTGCCTCTTCTTTACGCAACATAGCAGCATGATCCATACTTTCTCGCAATGTGATACAAGAACCATGTCTCTTTCCTCCACTTCTGACTGCTTTTATACGAGCATTTACAGCTCTGGTGTGATGAAGACGTCTCCATCTTGCCATTTCTTCTTCTAAGCCAGAAACTGCCTGGATTGGTTGATGGTACATATAGATTTTAATTATGATCTGAGTGTTTTCAAAAACTTGTAACCTTCAAGACCTACTTAATATTTTGGTCTATAAATGTATTGTTGAAAAGCTCACCGTTCCTATAAGCACCACCGGAGAACTGTTGTTGGGGATGTTTTCAGCTTAGTGCAAATGCTGGCACAATATCTTGCAATAGTTCTTTTCCTTGAACAATAGCCGTTAATTGGTTCGATTTGAGATGACGTTAGGATGGATTACCAAAACAGGGCTTCACGCACCAGCGTGATTAAAATCTTGAAAGTAGACGGTGCAAATTTAAAAATTTTTTAAAAGTGAAATTATGACGCCGGTACAAAAATCCTAAAATAGCTTTTTTATTGTATATATCCACAAATCAGGAATTTTTTGTCGGAAAGAGGATTTCCAGGCTTAAAATAGGCAAATTATGGATTATTGATGAGCGCCGGAGGCCTTCAAAATTTTTTGAGATTTCCTTCGTTTTAAGGCGCTTAAAAGACCATTGTGCGATTTTGTTCGGTCGCCGAGAGGGGCTCATGGCAATATGTCCTTAAATACGCTAGTGGCCTCAGATACAGGGCCTTCCTCGGAGGAGGTCACAGTGAATATAGGGTAACCAACATTTTTTACCGAAGTTTTGCTCCTATCAAAGTAAGTAAAAGTCACTTGTAAATAGGCAACAAAACCACAAAAAAATTTTTACTTGACCAAAGCTAACTAAAAATCGTGAAACAGTTTCGCATGATTTGTACCGCACCTTGAGTGAATTCCGAGGCGTTATATTGGAATATCCATGGCCAAGAGAAGAACTTGAAAACCCATGATTTGATTTCCTCAGTGAGTTCGATGACCTGGAGCTGAAATTTGGTTGATCAAAGAAACGTGAGTTCATGTCAGAAAGTTTATGGTTGAACTTGTTCTGTTGATTATGGAATAGATTCGGCGGCGGCGCAATCCATCAGTGACTCGTATTCGACAAAATAAAAATTCCCACTGTGGTGCAATGTGCCATGCCAACTAAAAGTAATGCTATAGAAAAATTAACATGCTGGTACAAAAATTATTAAAATAGGTTTTGTGTGCGATGGTCAATCCGGTTAGCATATAGGAATCACATGTTGAATACCTCGAGAATGAGGCGTTCACTTTAGGCTTTTGAATATTTTGATTTTTCGCTTTAATCACTCATTTGAATGAATCGGTTCATGCCCAACCAGTCGCTTACGGGTAAACAGTGGTATTGATTTTCTGGAGAGGCATGCACTTTCCAACTCGGCCGCCTTTTCCCCTTAGGAATTACATTCTGACATGGATGATGGACGCCGCCTTATAAGCTGGACCTAACGGTACTCTGACCCGAGATCGTAAACCCGTGATGTAAATATGATAAACACCAGTATGAACCATCGCGTTAACAACTAGATATAGTTTCTATCTCTTAAACTAGACTGTTTTTGGAAGAAGAGAAAACAGTTGAATATTAGATTAAATAAAAAATATTAATATTGAATGACATTATCTGAAAAGTAATAAAATTTTGTTAGAATTGTAAAGTGATTTTTTAAAACTGTTTAGTATGCAGTGGGTGGGTAACTGCAGAATATCTCATTGTACACGTACTTAAGTTGTTTGGCACTTCCTGTTTTTGCTATGCTAGGTAGCAGTATGTTGGCTGATGTCCCTTCTTGATCTGCATCCTGATGAGAGAATCTTCCTCCGGTTAACACAGGATCACTCTGAAAGGTGCTGTGTCTTCTTGGTGTCAGTATATTTTGCGCATCTTTGATAGCAGCTGGAACAAAAAGTATTGAAAATGTTGACAGATCACAATTCTTATTTTGTCGTGTATGGATAGCACCTGGAAGGAAATTTATTTCACAATATGCAGTTAACAATATTTTACATTTACATTTTATCTGGTTACAAGAATTCGTAATTCCATCCGGTGTAAAATCAATGAGGAACCGGAAAGATCGAGCATCGTCCTAAAGCTGTGGGTTACATTGCCTTGCCCATGGGAACCACGCATGTATTGCTTATTGAATCCTTTCCTTTCCATAGATCTTGAGCATACTTTGTCGGGCATCGAATCTGCGTCATTCATTAGGCGTTATGTTTAGCAGTTTCATCACGTTTCATCGTCAGTTTTATCACGCAGTCGCGGCGCACTGGGCGCCACAATCCAGCAGTGACCCATACTTTCATGTTCAACGCAAGCAATGGTTACGGCTACTCCCATCAACCATGTCCATGCAACAGTAGGACTTACTTGTTATTATATTATCCACAGATGGAGCACGAACTCGTCCGAAATGAACTCGCCGTTGTTTCTGTTCACTACTTGGTCGAGATGTACTCGGATAATCTTCGATCGAACTACCGTTCTGGTAGGCTCCGTTAGTCTACAAATATAATATTATTGTATTGAATGAACTCGTCCACTAACTATCGCTCATCCATACACTGTTGAGAACGAACATTGTATGGAATTTTCCTGTCATTAGACTATTTTCCGGGTTGGATTGATTTAAGCCGTTTCTAGTGCTTTAACCATTAGTTTTTTCTTTTCAGAACTTGTGTATATATCAATAACAAAAAATCAACATGACGCCCATTATATCATACATTTGTGTAAACTTTAACATGCTTATTAATAATTGTTAAAATAGGGCAATAGGTTCAACGTGAGAGAGAGAGCAAAAAGAACACACAATAGCTCAGTATGACAAGTCGAATCATGTGGTTGAGTACATGTGACAGATAGATCGCACACACGATCACGGTCCGCCCGTGCTAAATAAAATTTATAGGCGGAGACAAATTTAAAAAGACAAATTCCAGCAAAATTACGATTCGCCTAATGTTCGCATTGCTACTTTTGTTTCGAGACCCACCGATTTATTTTCTTTGTACTTTTTTGTTGAATATTCCGTAGAGCTTGTGTTCGACCGATTCTCTGAATATGAATGAGAATAATATTATGGATAACTATTGAACAATAGTGTGCGGATGGATGGAAGGGAATGGCCGAATCCGAACCATTGAGAAAACAAAATTTAGGAAGTGTCAAAGTTGTAATTAACTGTATAGGCAATAAAATGACTTCATCAGTAATTTTTACTTAGTGGCGCGCCAGGGCATCAAAGCGCGAAATATCTCGGACTCAGGCTCTAAGAAAATATTTCTCAGATAAACCATTTATATACATATCTAATTTTTCCTAGTCTTTTTTCATATATCTAGATCAACGAAAGACACAGTTTCATAACCTTGTTTTTATTTTACAGCGTGGTGTTCAAATATACCCCATACCGGAATAGTAAACCATCGAAATTCAAAACCCAATTTTAGAGGTATAGTACGATTCGATACTAATGAAACACCGGTGTCACATAATTAGCGATACATCATGATCCCTCCTGTTCGATTAAACATTTTTTATATGCCGACATAATTATAACTTATTTTATTTCATCCATCGAGTGCTACCCTTACTAGGATTGAAACTTTTGGGGTTACCTCGATTCGTCAACCCCTCATTGCACATGAGCAATTGCACATTTTAACGTATTATTTCACTGGATTTTACCACACGTAATACAAATAATAACCAGGAAAAAAAAAATTACCAACAACAGTCAGTATTTCACACAAACACAATATTATAAACAGTCCGCCAAATTAAAAAAGAAAAACTTGATTGATGGAAATTTTAAGAAATATTCTCACATCTCATTTCAAACTGCATTTAAAATACGTTTTCCAGGTACATTGAACTAACCTTGTTGTGACGAAGGTCGGCCTTGTTTAGTGATCCAATTATCAGATGATCCACTCGAGAATGGTGTACCGAGTCTACTGCCACAAAAGTTGTCTGATGCCTGCAAAGTTTGTGAATATGGATGCGTTTTTTTTAAAATTACAATTCAATACCCTTATTGAGGGACGAGGGTAATTGCAAAAATGCAAATAATCATGAATTTAATCCTTTACTCCTTGACTAAGAATCAGGTAAACTAAAATCATACACAGACCGCGCTCGGCGTGATCCATCATCAGTAACTGACTAAGATATATCCATTTACACACCTTGTGAATTCAATATTAATTTTACAAGTTACGTCAATCGACCCTATTTTCTTAAATTCGAAAGTTTAGAAAATAGGTACGTCGTATTCATCAATAACAACACATCCAGTAAGAAATGTATATGTTTTCTATTTTTCTTTCAATGTTAAGTTAATATTCAGTCAGAACAAAATTTGTCAAAGCATCTGTTGTTAAGCATGAGTCACTGATGGATCGCGCCTCCAAGGAGCGGTCCGTCTGTGACTCATGCTTGACAAAATAAAATTTCTAAATGTTGTACCTTCACCAAACGACTCAACCTATTCTGCATTACAGATTCCCGTCTTGAATATATAATATTGTCACATTTCATTTCATCTTCAATTCCTCTTTGTTTCTGAAATTCAAAGAAGGAAGTACGTCTTCGATTCGCCAAATGTGAATGAGCTAGACAACTTCGGAGCAAATAATTGAGAAAGGGTTTGAAAGTAAAACCTAGAGGTAATCATGCATCATTATCATACGTTGCCAAAATCTACACGTAACGAATGACGCTGTTTAAATCCACGATCAATAAAAGAAAAATGACCTTAAAGAGCAATGCATGCCTTTGGGCAAGAAACTGCAACCAAAAACCTTGGGACGATGCTCGATAACCTTACCGTTTCACATCAATGATCAGTTTCACACTGACTGGAATGACAAACGTTAGGTAATTCTAGTGACCAAATGACATTGTTAATTTATAACATGTAATGAAGTTCATTTCATTTCACAATTGAAATGGGTTTGTAATTATATTCAGCGTTAAATAGGTTAGGTTCAGAATATTTGAATAGTCCTTGGTACTCGAACTTCATAATAAAATCAACCAAATACGATGTAGACTGTATTTTGCAAAACTAAATTTCACTTTATTCAAGTAAAATATGATGGTATGGCATACCATATGGTACAATGATAAACAAAATTTCAAATTAACTCGTGATAATGGACTAAACTTGAAAAAACTGTTTTACCAACGTTTCATGAAGAATTAACAGCGTTTTTCACTTGAACTACTTCGCGAGGCCTGAAAGTTTCCGAAAGGCTATCCATATATCATACCGGGGTCTAGTGAAGTTTAGTACCATATCCCCGAATGTCATCAAAATAAAAACTGGCAGAATATTCTACCTGTATAAAGCTAGCAGACACTTCCAGCAGACAGTTACCGATTTTTCAATTACTATATCCGCCTTCGGCGAGTCATAAATACTCATTCAAAATAGCGAAATATTTGTTTGTCACGACATGTTTTTTGACTAGCGTGTTCAAACCATACTTGTACGCGAGGAGGGAAAAAAGTTGAAGAAATTCTACCGTGCGGATCATGGGGAAATTCCTCTCCCTTTTCATGAAAAAGTGCAAAAATAGGCAAAATATCTACAATAAGGGCGTCATTAATTAACGAAAAAAATATTTGTCACGCTATTCCTTTATACAGTATGTTCAAAATATATTTCTATATTTATGAAAAAAATTTAAAAAAATTCTAACCGTGCG